>JANTOQ010355130.1:0-12330 GCA_027564595.1 Bythotiara depressa
ATATGATAAAGCCAATGTGTATCAAGAAAGGTTATAATATAAATGAAAGGCTTACACATGCTGGTTATCCATGTAGTAATTGTAACAATACTTGTGAGACAGCATAATAATGAATCAATAAATTTAAGAATGCAACTATTGGTACAAAACAGCACATAATGAGACATTGGCATAAAACATGTCGGCAAAATACTTGTGAGCTTTTGGTAAAAATACAGAGAAATAATTAACATATGTCCTAGACATTTCACACGGGTCTCATTGGATTATATATTTGTCTAAATAATACAAAATGCAGGTAAAAATATCATTTATATACAAGGGGTTGCTCATTTTCTTGCCAAAACTGACATCAGACAAAAATAGCATTTTTATTTTTCGCAAAACTTCAAGTCTGAAGATGATAGATTTATCTAAATCATACAAAAAAACATTTAGAAAGTAGCTTGTTCTCTTGTGGAGCCCACCGCCAAAAATGACATAAAAATTAGGCAAAAATAGCTTGTTGGTTTTTCGCAAAAATACAGAGCTAGGCTTTCGAATTTTATACAGGTCCGTAAATATGATATGTTTATCTAAATAATACAAAAAACTAGTTCCAAATACATTGTATACACACAAATTATCGCGTTCTCTTTAAGGGACCACCGCCAACACTGGAATTGCTTGCTGGTTTATGAAAAAGCACAGATAAATATTTGAGCTACGCTGTATAAATTTCAAACAGGGAAAGCTCTTCTAGGTTTATTAAAATAATACAAAAAAATCGAAAAAACGTCATTAAGATTGCAGCTGCTGTTATGAGGTGTGTTTGTTTACTAATCTTTTGATAAAAATGTTCGCTACAATAGTAACAGTTACATAGATAGATTTTTAACTCAGTATCCTAAAATCAATAATAGCCGTAAAATCAAATATAATTTTTTTTTACAAAATTCGTAAGAGGAAGATGAATATTTACAAGTTTATGGTTATTAACAAAGTACGGAGAATACACAGAAGACCTCATATGGGTCTTATCACCGAGAACTGTGCCTAAAAGTTAGCTAACTCGTTTACTGCGACTTGTTATATAGAGAATGAATTTCGGAAGTTTAGTAATCTAGTAGTTATTCTATTTTTAGAAATAAAGATAGATATCTTCAATTTCACCGAGGAGATTTTTAACTTTTTCTTTGAACATTATGAAACTAATATCATTACTATTTAGTAATGAAGAAGGGAGTTTGTTCCAAATGTGTGGTGCACGATATATCATACTGAATTATTCATATTTGGTCTTAACTTTTGTTTTTTTAACATTTGATCTTCTTATGTATTTTCCAGAATCTTTTATTGTGTAGATGCTATGAAATATACGGAGCGCTGTGCCTAATTTACACTTGAAAGTAAAACGCAGTATTTGAAAAACTTTAATTTCATAAAGAGTCATGATTTTAATCGTTGTAAAACGTGGCTTGCTAGGTGTAAAACGATTTTCAAAATTTATTACACGAACTGCGTGCTTTTGCCGACCATACAATGAAAGCAACTTTGTTTTATTGCTGCTTGGCTGCTTTCCCAATAAATATTTCCATATGTTAGGTGACTGTGTATAAAAGAAAAGTATAGCTGTCTTAACAAGTGTTTTGGTAAAACTAATCTTGCTTTTTAAAGTATGCCAATATTTTTTAATATTTTAGTGCATATGATGTTTTTAGTGCATGTCGATATGATGTTTCCATGTTAGATTTTCATCAATATAAATACCCACGGATTTAGAAACTGTAAATCATTTTATATCTACTCCTTGAATTTGAAGTATTGATAGATCAGATGGAATCTTTTTTCTTTGGTGTTGCGTATGAAAAATAAAATACTTTGTTTTTCACACGTTTAAAGATCATTTATTTCCTTCAAACCAGAGTGAGACTTTCCTTAGTTCATCGTTCATTTCAAGAAAAAGATGTTCTAGATTTTTCCAGATTTAAATCAATTTGTGTCGTCAGCAAAGGTAATTTCTGCAATTTCACTAACATATAAATTGAATCATAAAATTTAAGGTTTTATAGAAAAATGCTGTGATTAACCGTATCAAACGCTTTGGACAAATCTATGAATACACCAAGAGTAACTTCCCCTTTAGACAAAGCTTTTGTGATGTCAGTTACAAGTTGTAATATTGCATGCTCAGTAGAAGCTTACGTCCTATATTGGTGAAAAGTTTATTGAATTCATTAGCCATTTTGTGCGATATTGTATTCAGGGCAGTTGTCTGTGTTTAACATATTTGGAAAACTGTCACATTTTGTATTTTTCTACCCTATAACCTCTTTCATAACTTCAATCCTAGATGTATAATGTGTGCGCTTTGCATTCTTTTTAATTAAAAAAAAATAATTTTGTATTCTTGTTCTGCTTCATGGGTTTTTCTTTTTAAATACGCTGCTTTTTCTTCGAAGACTTTTTTATTCACTTTGTTATCCATGGAGTCTGCACATCACTAATTTTTAACATTTTTGTCTCAATCGGAAAATGTGTATTGTTTTGCATATTTCTGGCAACTTTTCAGACAATTCTTTATAAAGCATATTTACATCAGAATAGCTTTTTACAAAAGACCAAGCAGTTGAAATAAGATCTAGTTTAATTCCATCTTTATTTCCAAAAATTTATTTTTGTGATTTCTACCTTTTTATTTCGATAAATTTTATTTCATACGTTGATTGCTGCCAATATTGGGAAATGATCAGAAATATCAGATTTTATGATTCCTTTTTTAAGTGATATATCAAAGTTAGTACAGATGTTAGGGAGATTAATCTCTCCTTTTGCAAACATTTTTTTAAAGTATCATTTTTTATTTGGAAGCTTTTCTGGAGGGAAATTTACATTTCGAATTGCAAATAAATATTCTATACAAAATAAGCCTTTAAACGATGCAATATTCTCATTTTGGCAAACGTATCGATTTGAAGGTTGTGCGTATCCTTAACATGGTGTAAACCATTCTGTTAACTTCACTCAGAACGAGTTCTAAGGCTAAGGTACGCTGTAGCGATCTCCCTTGGTTGGAGAGGATAAGGTCAATGTAAGATCCCTTTGTAGATTTGAAGCAAGTATTGAACTTCTTGGAGATAGCGCGGTTTTGTTCGTCCATGAAATTTATTAATTTGTTACCACTGTGTCCTAAGTTGAAATCACCCATGAGTATACACCTTTCATATTTAGTGGTATAGAAATCACCCATGAGTATAATACACGTTTCATATTTAACGGTATAAAAATCTAGCACATTAGATAAATTATGTAGAAATATAATCACTATTTTGTGCAGGTCGTTTATATATAGATATGATCAGCCATTTTCATTTCCTTAAATTAATCTCTATAGGTATTGCCTGAATATTATTGGGAAAGACAAAGGCTTCAAGAATCCGTGAAAGAATGTTATTATTTACATAGACCAGGGGTCCACTACTGTTTGCAAGGTTTTCCGAACCCAGGAATAATAAAATTTGCTAACCGGAAAATAATAATCCAGCTTAGTTTCAGAAATTGCTAGATACACCAGTTTACTCAGAGAGTAATATCAACTAATAGCGCAATTTTATTCCTGATAGAGTTGATGTAAAGATAACCTAAGACCACATAGAGTGTCATCTCCAAATTAAACACCCTGCAAATAAAACATCCAAAATGTGGTCTTAGGTTAGCTCTATATAAACTCTATAAGGAATAAAATTTCACTATTAGTTGATATTACTCTCTGAGTAAACTGGAGTATCTAGCGATTTCTGAAATTAAGCTAGATTATTCTTTTCCAGTTAACATCATTAAAATCCAATATTTGTACGCAAGTTTGTTTTGTGTATTTTTAATCAAGATTTTTTATCGTCGCCAATCTCTCCCAAATCTTTAGTTCCTTATTCTTCACGGTTTCAGATATAAGAAAATATATTTGATAGTTAATAGATATTTTCGTTCCCAAGTTAGGGAAAAGTGCTAAGTTAATTATTTGTTCTTTATGCACTAATTTTTCACTGTTTTTATACATATAATAAACCATATTATATTGTTAATCAAACCTGATTAATTTCTTGTTTACTTCCTGAAGTAGCGTTTACCGAGCATCTGGATGGTCCTGAAATTAAAAATATTTACTGCCATTTAATAATGATGTTGTTGTAATGTCGTTTGTTCGTCTGGCCATTAACTATTCCTATTTCAATTGGGTATAATGTGTCTTTGTATCATTGAATAGAAAAAACATCACAAAAAACCTGACAGTTACGTCGCATGGATGGAAGAAAATACCGATAACGTAGTAAATAGATTCCTAGCTAGATAGCTATTTAACGAAAGCCCCTCCAGTCGAAAGTTTCCTCCACGGTCCCTATTCTGCTCATGGCATGAGTGCCATTGAAACAAATTAACATTTCGGATTACATTGCCCTAGTTATCCTCCTCAATGATATACACCCTTTGGCAGTCTCCATGCTAGTAATATTTCTTTCTTACTATTGAATATTATGTTGTATTTTAGTGATGTTATAATATCAAAGGAAACGTTTTGATGTGTCATTAATATGAATTATATCTAATTTACATTTTTAATCCGTAGTTACTTAAGCCATGTATATATCTTTTAGTACTATTAATATTTCAGGCAATGGTTGCCGGTGATATTACTCATGTTTCTAACAGGAACCATTTCCTTTTTTGTTGTTGTACCATTTTGTTTGTTGTTTGTCCGTCTGTCCATGAATCATTCCTATTTCAACTGGGTATAAAGTGTCTTTGTATCATTGAATAGAAAAATTCATCAGGAAAAACCTGACAGTTAGGTCGCATGGATCGAAGATAATATCGATAACTTAGTAAATAGATGCCTAGCTAGATAGCTAGAAATACCTTCATGAAAAAATAGTTACTTGGAGACACAATTATGTAATTATTCACCACCCAAAGTCATTGTTGACTGTACACAATGTCAAGTAATATGTCGATGTACAAGGATAACGAAGCCCATATACCGTCATAGATGATCAACCTCCCGATCTAAATATAATCGAAAATGTGAACAATGAAAACGTCGTCATTTTTTCTTAGAACTCACGGTTTGGTTTTTACTCAAATTTATACGTAAACACGGATAGAAAAAATACGAGATATCACAAACTTATAGTTAAAATAGAGAGACAGTAAATACCAGCTTTTTCTTACCAATGAGCGCCCATGGCTTTTATGGGAAATGGAACGGGTAGTTTAACTCTTTTATCACAAGGATTTTGGTGGGCCGGGGGCCGGGGAAGGAGGGGGTAACTTCAGTATATTTAAATCTATGCACGTAATAGCAACATAACTTGGCCCGTTATACCTTGTGATAATAGGAAACTTTTATTACAAAAATAACTTTGAATACGTCACGTAATATAAGCTAACAAATTGTGTTTTGTTCATACTATTTATTCTCATGGGTTGTTGCTAATTTTCTGTTTAAAGTTTAAAGTTATAAACGCGATAGGGAACATCTGCTAAGGAAATAAAATGCTATTCGTTTACATTTGTTGCAATACGTTTTTAGTTCGCATTTGTTCTTCATTTACAACAAGGTGGTTACAAGCTCCTTTTTCCCAGCGCCAATCGCTGAGTTAAACAAACGCTAGAAATGTGAAATGCAAGCCATGTTATTCATATTTAATGTATCTTCGATATTTATTATTTCTTTGATCCATCTATAAGTTACAAAACGTTTACCAACAGCTATGTATATTTAGAAATGATAAACCAAACTTTATATAATGTGAGTTGCCACAGCACATTTTTTGCTGCACTTAGAAATACAGAAGAAGAAATTACTGATATAATTATATGGGGTATAATCAGTATCTTTTCAACCATACTCAATAGCTTGCTTTTTGCAACAGTCCTATCAACTAAGAAGTTACGAACTTCTTTTAACTGCTACATATTGTCATTGGTTTTATGTAATTTACTGACTAGTATTATTGTTATTCCATCATATATTCTGAATATAGCAAAGCCAGACACATTTTGTAAAGTAGAAGATGCATTTATCTGTACTACGGGATTGTTTACTGTCCTATCCTTTCTATATGTGTCGCAAGTAACATACGAACAATACAAAGCCGTGAATTCATCAAAATTTAGATGCAATAATCAAATAAATATTGCTTTAGTAAACAAAGTGACGATATTTTTTAAAATTTCCGCAGTTTGGTGTGTTTCCTTTGTACTTGCATATATATCCTGGAGACTCCTGAAACTTTATCAATTTCCATTGCCAGTAATTGTCACGATGTTTTGTTTGGTATTAGATGTCTGTTTGTATTTACGCATTGTCTGCACATTAAGAAGTTCTTTAATACAAAATGCAAGAGGAGATATTAACATAGTTAACTCTAAGTCATATGATAATCATAACGACCACCCGGAAAGGAAAGAAGTGGAATGTTCGTATTCTACTGATGTACGCGTTAAATACCCGGTGAATGATGTGAAGGAAACGCAATGTGAGATAGAATGTAAAAGCAAAAAACCAAGCTGTCTAGATACAATACATGAGGGGGTAATTAACAAATCGTTATTAGTTAATAAGAAAAGCAAACATATCAATGTTCCTGTTTCGTTACATTTACAAACATCAATGGTTTCCACAGAGCGTATTACCCAGAATCAACAAATTCAATTAACTGACGTGAAAAAAGGATGCTCTAAGGATACAATATCAGAACATGAACCATCGTCAAGTAGAAATGAACACAATCAAATCAATAATCCAGTACTGGTACAAGCACCACCATTAGAACGTGCGATCACATCAAATACCAATATATCTCCAGCTATTCTTCCTCATCAATGTCCATCAACTGGACCAAACATAAAGACAGGAAGTGGGTGTAAAACCTCTAGAATTTCGCGTACGCAACAAAAGAGATTCACAAAACCAGCAAAGTTTATTTTAGTTCTCATGATATCACACTTTGTAATGTACTTTCCATCTTTGACAGTTTTCATTATAGCCATGTACAAAGGAGGAGGAGGAAGGAAGGCAACAGTTAAATTTGCTCGTCCCATGTTTGGTCATGCCACAAGACTGTTCTATAATTTCACTTTTGTTGACTCAATAATGTATTTACTGCTTAACAAACGGATTAGAATGGCCATAATTAAAACTTGGCGAGATTGTCTGACAAAGAAACGAAGAACGATACCTAACACGATGCGATAAATCTACAACTACAACGTTGATCAATAATAACACTTCCCTTAGAAAGGGAAATATTTTGGTTATAACATGTAAAATATAAATAATAATATATTGTAAGACCGTCCTAAACTTCGTTTAACACAACAATATATTGTTGACAATGTTGAATATTGTTCAGAATACCTTGCATAATGTAAAACATATAGCAGGAATGTTTTGTGGAAGCTAAGTAAGACTGGTGTTGTTAGAAAGCAACTCATATATGAGGATGATGAAACCGTCTTAACTCATTGCATACCATCTAAGTAGACAACTCATTATCGTCGAAAGGATTATGCTCTACAATAGGAAAAGTCGGGTTCTTCCACTTCCAAAGTCAGAAAGTGTTGCTTGGAACAGATCCATACCCACTAACAAAATATATCGCCAGGAAAAAATCGTTTAGGGTTGCGCCTCTTTTGCTGTAAAAAGCCACCAAAAGCGGAGTATACATATAATGTAATTTATTGTCACCTTATTACAGAGCACATAAGAATAATTTCATCTGTATATTATGTTCTTAGAAAGAATCTTATTTGACGATGTTTACAAATTTTGATGTCAAAGTTTATCTCTACTACGAGCTAAGTATCGGCATGTAAATTTGAATGTTTACAAAATGTTATTCGTCATATTGGCATCACCAATAGAGTAAAGAAGTTTCGAAAATATGACTTCCCTATGTCCAAGTAAAATTTAATTCTTTGCTCCTTTGCTAATAGTAAACAATGACTTAAAACTAGTCACCAAGACAACATTGTATTAGTAAAGCATAAATACTTTGTTGGTAACTCAGACAGTTCTGGGTAAGCAATTTGATTGCAAACCGCCACAAGAAGCATACTTACATCAGATATCATATGAGGCTGGAAACTAGTTGGGGAAAATGTTTACCAGTATTTCTGTCAATACAAAAGGTAGCTTCTGTGGCAAGCTGTAGATGATTGTAGATTTTGGGTGCTTTTTTGCACCCTATCTTTCTCAGGTTCTAGTAGGGCTATGACCTTGAAACTTGGCACGAAGTTAGGACTTATTAAAATATTAAATTTTAGCAAAGAATGGTAGCCGTGAGTCACGGGACGTTTTGCCAACGTCAGAAAGATTTCACTAAAATCAGCATTTTTTTGGTTTTTCCATAATTCATTTTCTATAAATTGTCTGATGTTAAATCGTGGTATAATTTTTAACTTACTTATTGTGTTTAATTTCAAATAAAAAATGGTAGCATGAAGGCACGTGATTTTATTGCTGATGTCAACGTATTTTTGAAATTAAGCGTTTTTTCAATACTTCAATCAAAATTAAAATGGTTGCATACAGTATAGAAATTATATTTAAAAATATTTGCTCCTGGGTCGAAATTACCCCCTGAAACTAAAATACAAACACAAATTACAACAAAGTTTTTACGCTTTACAAAACACAATAACCTAAAACAGACAAAAAACTAATTTATAGAAAATTAAAAAGAAAATTACTCCCTGGTCACAAGGTCGAAATTACAACCAGAAAGTTTTTCTCCAAAAAATGAATTTTACCAATATGAATGTAATAAAAAATAATAAAAGTCACAAAGTATCCAAGAAATGGAACAAGCGAATAAAAAGTTATAACATAATATGTGAAATGGGGTTAAAACACCTCTTTTTCTCAGGAAGCGATCCTATTTCACATAGGTCAAACATATCTTTTTCCCAGAAAAAGCGACTATTTTATTTAGAACAACTCTTTTTTTCTAGGAAACCAGGTGGTTTCTCTTAGTCATTAGAAAATCAAATTCACCATTACTCCAGAGGACTGACACACCTCTAGAACACCTGTGACACCTCCGTTGGCTGCTTTCAAGCAGTTTCTTTTAAATATTAACTAGAAGTGCGAGGCACTAAACTCGCCCCATAGAAACATTAATGAAAAGGCAAATATTGACTTCTGCTTTGCACGAGTAACAAGTAAAGTCCTACCAAAAAACATACGTTAAGGCGATTTGCTCAAAAGCACTCAAAACATTTTCGATTTGCGAAACCTTATGGATAATACGGGGCACAGTAAAGGGATAAATAAAATATGCAAGACGCAATTGGTTTACATGGACCTTACCGTTTTTATCAGATATGTTTCTTAAAATGAAAAATGGCGCTTTGCAAAAAAATTCAGATCCAAAAATAAATAATTAAGTTTGTAATTTACATACTTCCACTTTTATAAGATTACTGCAATCATAGTCATAAGAAAAATACTGCAATAAAATTTGCATTTTTTGGCATCAGAAAAGTACTGCAATGATGTTTGCATTTTTACTTAAAAAGTAATTGTCATAAGTTTTAATTGAGTTAGGTAGCTAGTCAGCCATTTCATATGTATATGTACCAGAATGCACAGGTATTATTCTCCATAATCTCCATAAAAGATGTAAAAATAACAGGAATGTATTTGTTCATATGAAGTCATTTTCTGCTTCTCGTCGTATGTTGAGAACCTTGGTTTAGTTCTGATGTAAAACAAAAATACACTGTAGAAGTTTGAAAACGCCCTTTAGTCGCATAGGTTGTAAAATGATTTTCCAAGTTCTTCATCTCACATATGTGAGAGTTAATGGTTAGGATGATTTTTCAATCGTTACTACTCAGTCTAATTTTAAGTTTATCGTCTAAGGGTAAGTGTATTGTCAACTTATTTGAAACATGTGATCCTTGTTCGACAATATCAAATATTTCTAGTCAGCGTTCTATCTACATAATACTTATGGTTTCTTTGCATACAAGTAGAACAATTTGCGTTCTGATTGTTCGGCTGGTTACGATCATTTATCAGTTACATATATTAAGCCTGTTATACCCAATTTGATTTCACCTCTAACAAATATCAGCAATAATTATATTCTCAAAATGTGTTTCCGTAGCAATGGAAGATAGGGAAAATTAGTCCGATACCCATATCCAATAATTCAGTCATACCAGACCAATTCAGACCAGTATTGGTGCTACCTATGTTCTCAAAAGTTTTTTAAAGATTAATAGCATATCAAATCTGTGCTTATATTGAACAAACTTGTATTTATAAATCTACGATGTCTGGATTTCGTCGTTCGCATTCAACTTCTACCTTACTGTTAAAAATTCGCGATATCGTTAAATCGGCATCTGACAGCGTTGCATTTTTAACACTCCCGTGGTTTCAAGCCCTGGCGTGAATCAGGGGTAAAAATTTGCTATAGCACAGGCAACTTCACTGTATATCGTTACTTACTGATTGGTCAACAGATAATAACTTACTTTTCAACGCTGATATTATTTACTCGATGTTATTTGCGACAAGACAAATGTGCAGAGTGAATAATTTGAAACACGCAGACCAATATAAAATCCACGTCAATGATATATTCGTAACCGAAGAGATTGATTTTGATGGACCTACAATAAAAAGTAAATGGAGCTGTTTACGAGTTCACTATGGAAGAGAACTTGGGAATGAAAACAAAAGTAAAAGTGGGAAGAGCACCGACGAACTCTACGAAAGTAAATGGCCTTTTTTTAACATTGCGTTTCCTTGGATAGGTCCAGACAAAGAATGTAAGCAACAAAAACAAAAGTAGCATACAACTAAGTAGCATCACAGATGAGCACGAAAGTGATCTTGAAATAACAGTGGGTGACATTGAGTACGACGAAGAAGAAAACTTCAACCCAGTTATAAAAGCGACTGCGACAAAACGTGAAAGCGTTGAAGAAACTAAGCAAAACCTGCTGACAAAATGTATCGACGTTTTGAATAAACCAAAGGAACTTCCAGAGGTAAAACCACCACAAGTAGATCCATATGCATTATATATTTGTGCACAGGTAGATAGCCTGGATAAGCGTCGTCGCCTGTTAGCTGAAAATATAATCAACGATTTTATTTTTGAGTTACGGTTTGAAGATTATTCTGGCTTGCAACAAGATCCTACGCAGTTAACAAACCCACCACAAATGACCAACAACTCATATGGTGTTTATTCCGCGATGCTACAAAACGATGAGATGCCAAATGCCTGCTATAGACAGTAAACCGCTAGTATAGTTAAAGAACGCGATGAACAAGGACGTCATGGAAGCCAGAACCGGAAGCCTCAGCCATAGATGCTTTTTCGGCTTCATGAAGTGACAAATATTTTGGGACTTCGAGAACAATGTATTGTCATTAAAGAATGGTCGCTGAAGCAACTACGAAAGATATTGCCATCTGGAAAGGAATTATTGAAAGGTTACCTACCAACATTCATAACTTCGCATGTCGGTATTTAATATGCAGCTTAGCAAATGGTTATAATTTGAAACGATGAAAACCTACGAATGATAGCTTGTGTGGCTTACGTAACCAACTCCAAACACAACTACATGTATTCAACAACTGTGTAAATACGTTAGTTTGATACGAATGGCGCCAAATTCAATACTCAAGACAATCAGCAACCATCTTGTGGAAAAGGAATCAGGCTTCTACCAGGTATATGTAGACATCTCTAATTTCGATAATCCTACCAGTATATTAAAATCCCCACAAACACCAAACGTTGTTACAACACGGGAAATCTCAAACATTGTATTACGGTAATTATGGTAATTGAGTTAACCTTTCCGTATGGAACTAATATAATCAAGTCGCGCGAATACCAGGAAAACAGATACCGATCACTTAGAAGCGAACCTCTCACTCCTTGCTCCCAATTTGAACTTATTCTTCAAGAAGTAAAACATTTTTAAAGGAACTATTACTAAACGAGAATTATGTACTACAAAATGCCAAGACGTTGCGTTTAGAACATCATATTACATATACTGTCGCCGAAACAAATGCTGCGAAGACCCTGAGCCGATGTCATACGACTAAACAAGTATTCGTAATCGAGCGTGACGTTGAAGGCCTATGGGGTATCCAGTTAACTTCTTCGAAATATTTTTATTGTAGTTTCATTAACTGTAATTTTATAACTGTGAATAAATTAAGGAGCCGTTTAAAAAAAATTATTGTTATTATTATTATTATTATTATTATTATTATTATTATTATTATTATTATTATTATTATTATTATTATTA
>JANTOQ010355241.1:0-12326 GCA_027564595.1 Bythotiara depressa
CATACATTCTGGGATGTATTACCCTCCCCCTCAGTGTAAGATAGAAACTTACACAACTGTCCTTGTCGAAACTAAAGGAAAATTTTGAATTTGAAGGCTTTCTGTTCTTCTCGTCCCCTCATATTATGAACGATTAATTTTAAATTACATTTCAATACATATTCAACAAATCTGTTCATTTTCCTACTTATTTCTTTAGTTTTTGTCTTCCTGACGTCATGTTTATTATTTTGTATTTTGTATTTTGTATTTCTTTTACAGTAAAGAAGTAAAATTACAGACCAGATCGTGTAAGACATAAATATAGTAACATTGCGCCCAGTCTATAAATTGTTAGTGTCAAAATAATTTATGCGCTGGTCTTTCTTTTACATTTTTGCTGTTTACAGTACACTATTAACAATTAATTTTACTCTCGAGAACCAACTAGAGTTGAGAAATACTGTACACTTAATGATTATGTCAACAATTCAAGTTGAAGTTATGCGTGTTTCATATTTCAAACATCAACATCAACATCAACAAGACGTCAAAATGCGTCAACTATGCCTCTCATTCACAAAATGAATCAAAATGACCCTTTCCGTAGAATTCACTAACTATAACAAAAATTACTATTATTTTATAACAAATTTTGATTCACCTATACTCAAAAAGATAAGTGGTAGGTAAATTTCTCACAAATTTCCCTCAGAGAGCAGTGTAATGACATCATGGAATGGTCAGGTAATGATATCATGGAATGGTCATCGATTATTCCATAATACCTTAATTACTTATTCCTGAAACTATTTATCCTAAAAGCCTCTGTGGTGGAGAGTGTCTTCCAAAGTAAAGAAAAACGCCTCAAAGTCATCAGAGTTATCACACTTCAGATTCTTTATATTTTAACTCGAATTTCTTAAAGTGACGTTTCTACATATGAAACTATTGACGAAATATCCTTGTGAGTTTTATGAATTACTTTAAATTATACCCAAAGAGCATAAGCATTGCGTAAAAAGAAGCCATGAACGAAATAATCAGAAGCACAACAGGGAGTAAAATCACGACGACGAAGTTCGTGTAACCTTCTTCATTAATAAACCAATAACACGATTACAATATCAACTTTTTGGGCTTGGGATTTATATGTAAAACAAGGTTAGATGTCTAAAGTATACCTTAGTTAGCATGAACTTGAGGCGTAATACATGAGTTATTTATTGGGGTTTTGTAAATCGTAGTTTCAACCCTCAGGAAGGTTTGGTATAATTAATGGAGGTCACAGGATTGAACTCCCGACCTAAGACTGTGTATGAAAAAAACACATTTTCAATAATAGGTCGCAGGTAAAAAAGTATAGTTAATGGATTTTAATGTTACAAAGATCTAGGCTGTTTCAATAACTTGAAGCGGGACGACGGGACCATCATAGCTTATCTGTACAAAGTTACCATCCGATAACAGTGCTGATCTGCATAAATTTTGATAAAAGCATTTCATTGATATATTATTGGGCCCTTTTTGCATAGCTTACCCAAATCAAACCTACGCCACAATAGAAAAGGACAAAATCTCAATGCAGCTGTTCTTAATTCAAGAGCGCAAACATTAAGAATCTTCTAAACTTTTCATAACCAGATTAAAAAAAATATGAGAAAAATTCATAAACATAAATTATGGTAAATGACCCAACTCGACAAATCAATGAACGGGAAACAACATTTTCGCTTATTTTTATAATAGCATCACTTTGCCCGAGAAAGTGGAATGGTGTGCAAACCGGGTTGCAAAGTACCTCCTGTAGTGGTTTGCATGTCGGTTTGCAGTTGATGTAAACAAAAAGAAAAAACAGCATGCTTTGCAAATCAAGCTGAAAAGAATATGGCACCGAAAGGGTTATAAGTGCACTTGCGTTACCACCAATATACACGATCACTGTAGAAACCTTATGGATGTCTAAAGTATATTTAGTTAGAATGAAATCGTGGAATTTAATTTGCAAAAACTGTGTCACATGAAATAATGTCAATATTTTACTTACCTAGGTTTGTAATGTTAAAACTTCTGTTTGTAATATTAAAACTTCTTTGGAAGAATTCACTCTGTTGAGCCACTCTATCAAAGGCTTGAAGAAGGATGATGTAGGTCATATTTTCCCGCAGCTTGTGAATAGAAAATGTTGGTGTTCCGGTGAAGTAATTGACGACTTCCATTGTTCCGTTTATTCCACCGATCTCCTCCACGATGATATTATATAGGACCACATCTTCACGAGGTACGTTCCATTTAACTGTTGTAATGTTAGCATGTCGAGTGAAATTCATCTGCGAAGGAGCGGGTGGTCGTCCTACAAAAAGAGGATTAGCATCGTTACCACATTAAAGTCTTTGTCAAAAATATGTATTGTGTGTAAAATAGAATGGATTGCAGTTGTAAATGTTAAGCTTAATTTCAACTTGTTACTTTTATCGCAGGCATTTTGTAGCGCGACGTTGTTTTCTCGATTCTGATTGGCTTAGCATGACCCCCCTCCCCAGTCACATATTATTGAATAACTTTTTATTAGCTAGTCAATTTATTTGAAACTTTGTGACTTTTTATATTTTTTTGTTTTAGTTTTATATTTTTTATTTTCCGGGGGGTAATTTTTTGGGTAATTTTTATTATATTTTTATTTTCGTTATAAATTAGTTTTTTGTTTGGTATTAGGTTATTGTGTATAGTGAAGTGTAAAAACATTGTTGTAATTTGTGTTTAGATTTTAGTTCCACAGGTTATTTCGACACGGGTAAATTTCTTATTGAAAAAAAATTATGTTTTTTCAAATATATTTTCCAAACTACAGTTGAAGTCCGATAATTCGAACATTCGATAATTCGAACAAATTTTTCTCTCCCTTGGGAGTTCGAATTATCGGACTTCAACTGTATATGCAACCTTTTTAATTTTAATTGAAGCACCTCAATAACAAGAGTCTACATACAAACTCTTAACACTAGACGTCTTCTAGTTCCCAAGAAATATAATATTGAAAAGACGCTTAACTTCAATAAAAATATGCTGACATCAGCAAGAAAATCACGTGACATTATGCTGCCATTTTTATTTGAAAATAAACACAATCCCTAAGAGAACAATAGACCTATTTACGGATAGCGACGCCATCATGAAATAGTGTTTAGCGCAATGCATTGTTGTCTAGCCAGGGCATATGTAAATCAAAACAAACAACGTTTGTAGGAGAGATATAGATAGAGCGCCGCAGAGAGAAGATAGAAAAACTTGTTGTGCTGAAATAAATATATTTTCAGTTGGTTTTATATTTTACTTTATAAAATGGGTATAAATTATCGGTGTGCTGTTGGTGCATGTAAAAATGCCCGAAAGTATCCTGAAAAGTATGTGGTTAAGCCGTATATTGCTGCCTTTTAACCCAAGCCTTATTTTTCATTTCTGGAAATGCTCTGATCCAAAGCTTTACCTAAGTGGAGTTTTACTTGTAACCCAAAGAACTTTAAATTTGGCAAAAACAACTTTATATGTTCAAATCATTTTCAGTATGAAAACCTATTGGTGTCAGTCCTATCCTAGAAGAATCTGAAGCTGTCAAAAGAATGCCTCCTGTAAAAAGATGCTGCTTACCAGAGAAACCACCTAAGAAAAGAATAATAATACAGTCGTCTCCAGTATCAGAGAAACCAAATTTTGAATGGCACGGATACAGTAGCATAGCAATCATCTTTTGGTACTTTTATGATGGTGGATTCTTTCGGTAAGTAAATAACAAAATCAGTGTATGAAGTTCCAGTGACGTACATTTGATGTTGAACTTAGGTATAGTATGGATGACTAAGTTTTAAAATAAAATTTTGTTTTCCTTCAACAGTTGATTGGGAAATTTCCAAACAAGAATCATGCTGCTGAACATATTGTTCAATGTTTTTATCCCTATGAGAAAAAGGACACTTTATTTCCAAATTTCCAACTCCACAACAAGAGCAAGTAACAATTCCATTAACATGAAATTTTCCGGATGCAATATTAAACCTGATTTGTTACATGACAACGTTTTATGAATTTTCTTGTTCCGTTTGATGTAGCACTTTCGAGATGTGGCTAAAGGGTGTGAAGCTTTTTAAATTTAGAGAGAACATTGTGTGAAACAAAGGTCGTGATAAAACCTTGTCTTTGACCTTTGACCTTTCGTTAAAATTTCTATTTCTGAAATATAGTCCTCTTTTGTTTTAACAGACTTTGAAAGTCAGTATTACTTTGTGCTTTAGCTATAATAGATTTCAAAGTTAAGGGTTGAGATTTAGAAACTGAAGATTTTCTCACATACTGATGATCAGATACCATTGATTTAAAACAGAGTACAAATGCGAGTCCATCAGTAGCAGCAGCAAGTATGTTCCAATCAAGTGAAGCATTGTGGTTTTGCAGAGGACGGGGGTTAACCCTTATATGCCGAATGACGGCGTTTTATGGACCGTTCTATTACAGTGGTTATATCTCTGAGTTGTATTTTGAGGTACGTAATGAAATTTACATCGTTAGCCTTCGTAACTTAAGGGTGCAAGAAATCATTGATAATACCTTGCTTGCATCGCTTGAGCACATGTAACAAATGCAGCACATATGCAGCACATTTGAATAGGTCTTAGTCAGCACTATATCCATAATAAGATCTAAACTTGCAACCCTCTAGGTAGGGAATACAACTCGTTAAACTTGTGTCAAACAACTTTTCCTTCAAAAGGTACACTTAAAACAATTTATGTAAAACAATGGAAAGTAACAAAACTAAATTGACATACCATACATCTTAATGCGTGAATACGAAATGAAAACTGTCTCTTCGGGAAACATTCCTTTCCGAGCCACACAAACAATTACTTTTATTGGGTTGCGCTTGAGATTTGGGATGTATAGGCTGTAATAACGGGTTCCATTTATAATAAAGTTATCATTCGTTACGATATCTGAACTGTAGTATAATGATTCATTCTTCATTCCACCAGGATTCCACCATGACACATCAAATGGCGGATAAGCTCTTGGAGGAATGCACAAAACGCGAACCGAACGGTGTTCATCTACGTCATAAGCAACGTATTCTTTTTTAGCATAAACGAATGTACTTTCATAATCTAAAAAAAATATGTTTCACAAGCTACTATTCCACGTATGATGTCCTTATCCCGGGTTTAAGTCCACTTCAATTAACCGGTGGTGGGAATAGAACAGAATCTGCGTGGTAAAGGAGATCAGAAGGGAAGATTGTTGCAATTGTAGGGTAGAGGAGAGTGGAATCAGGCGTGCTACCAGGATAATTTTTGGGACAAGGGTTTCTATCTTAAGTAGTCATTTTGTCTTGGTATAAAAATGGAAGAAAAACGAATTATTTTAGCATTAATAAGAATCTTGCAGGCCCGTAGTAACGACTTTTGGAATTCCTAAGTAAATGTCGGCCATGGTTGGGCGACTAAGAAGATTCTTTGTTCTAGATTGCCTAAAACGGACATGAACCGCATTATTTTGACCTTTTTAACTTGCTTGTAATAAAAAATGGGGCACAGATTTTGAGAGCGTGTTATACTTAAGCAGAAAGTAAAATTGCAATTAAAATATTTGCTCAAACAGAAAGGATGGCACGTTTTGGAGTGATGTTTGGAGTAAAGCAGCTCAATACGTACATTACATGGATGCGGAGTGGTTGGGAGACGGAGTGGAGTGGATGCGGAGTGGTTTGGAGACTTAAAAAACAGTGTAGATACAAGGGGAGGTTACAAGAAACATAGAAAAGGTTAAGAATATCTTTAGAAGGATGCCTAACTGGAATGCTAAAGTTCCAGATTTACTTTTGTGTTTGTGATTGAAGAATATAGTACTTATAATTTAGTACTTTATATGACTGGTAGAGAAATCAACTCGACCAATGTTTGAGTTATGAATGGAAATGTACCCAGTGGGATGAAAAAAACGAAGAAACATTTCGATAATTACAGTATATCAGTACAGTCTCAAATGAATAATGGGCATGTTATTAAGTCAATTAACAAATGGGTAGTAAGGTTGCTTATATATTCGACAACGTTTATTGGTTAGTTAAAGTAGCATTATGTCAAATGGGCTGTAAGACTAGTGAGTAATTGAACATGTATGTTGCCCGACATCCTAGTGACAGGTGTCCAGGTTGTATTTGCCGAGGAATGAAAGTGGAAAGAGGTTTGGTTGAAATAGAGGATTGTGTTGATTTAGGTTTGAAACATTATGTCGAGCAAGGAGTTGTTGATTGGAGGTAGTTTCCAAAAGGAAGATGAAGAAAGTATTGTGGACTATAAGAGAAGAGAACAACAGAAAGTAGTTTGGAGAAAAAGCACTGGATGGCAAAATTTTAGACAGACATGGGAGAGTGCTAGTGAAGATTGTGGTTATGGTTAAGATCAGGAGGGTTGAGACGGAAGACATTATTGTGGTAGCTCAGAGAAATACCCTTGGGGAAAAATGCTCTCAAGGCTAAAATAGGAAAGAGTCAAAGGGATGATCCGTGAAGTAAGTCATCTAATGATACTATTGACCATATAGTAGGTGTGGAAAACTAGCTCAGAAGGAGTATAAGAGAAGACATGTTGTAGTAGCGAGAACTTTGTATGTGATTTGAGTAGAACATATATGGTTTTGATACGTGTTATGAACAGGAATCTGGGAGAGTTTAGGAGGAGAATGAAGTAAATCAGATTTTTGGGACTACAATTCAGATAGATAAGTCTATTAATAGGAAGTTAAAAGGCATGAAATTGTTGTGTTGACTAAGAGGGAACATAACTATAAGTTTGGTGCTGTAACTGGCAATAGTAGGATTGTTTCTACGTACAATTAGGAGAACATAAATAAGAACCAAGACTTAGCAACAGATAATTGCTACGTTTTAAAAAGGTGAAAGTTACACTATTGTTAAATGTACCTTAACAACAACATGGGTGCTGATGGAGATTTTGTTAGCACTGAAGTTAGACTTATTCAATAATCTGTATGATTATAATAACACTAATAATAGTAATTGATACAAATATAAAATTAATAAAGTTCTCTATATCTCTAACTTTATCTCAAAACGTAGGACTCACATTCAACTTTTACAGTGGAAGGTTTACTTGATGCTACGCCAAGATCATTTCTTGCTACACAATTATAAGATCCCTCATCTTTACCACGTGTCACATTGACAAACACTAGTGATCCGTCCTTTGTAATTTGAAATCGTTTGTCATGAACATCATCAATTATCACGTTATCTTTCATCCATTTTATTGTAGGTTTTGGATACCCCAATGCAACGCATTGTAACTTGTTTGGTTGGTGCTCTTGGAACATGGAAATTTGATAAATTGATTCATTTATAATATATGGTTGGGAGTATGCCGCTAAAGTAAAACATTAAAAATTGTAATTTCATTAATGCCATGGACCAAAAGATTGGTAATATTTGGAGTAAACGTTCATTTACAAATACCGGCCTGTAGTAAGACAATTACGTGTGTATTATATGTATAGGCACAAACGCGTGGTTCTAATTAGAACTACCCACTTGTTTTAATATGAATCCAATTTGACCAATCGCTAATTTGACCACCTTTATCTTCTGTGCTAATTTTCGCTCGATAAGAAGAATTTCCGGACAATTCAGTAATAAAATACTTTTTCATCAATACTGTTATACGCCAATCCGTGATCGTAATCGTGATCGTAAGATGTCTATTTAGAGCAGTTCCATTTTTCTTCATCATAATAAAGACTTTCTTTATATCTCTTCGATAAGGAAAACCGATATCCTTTACATTTTGCCGAGATGTAGGCAATCCCCATCTTACCAGAACTCGGTTATAGTATGAACGCTCAACATTAAACACATCTATCGGTAATGGTCTCTCTATAATTGAAGCAGATGTATTTAATATAGCTAATTATATCTAAAATCTAAAACATGTGCTACCATTAAAAATGTGAGGAGTATGGATAATGTATATCTATTTATTGTGCTAAAGTGGAACAACAATCTATATATGCTTACTGGACAAGATAAAATAATTAAACGAGAACAGGTCCATGTCCCCTTCCTACTCCGAAATTGAGCATAATTTCATTCCATTATATACAGTGGAACTCATGTAATTCGAATACTGAGGGGACCAAGAAATTGGTTTGAATTACATGATTTTCGAATTATAGGATTATCCCGTTATTAAGGAAATCTGAGGGGACCGAAAAATCTGTTCGATTTAGAATTATAGGAGTTCGAATTACATGAGTTCCTCTGTATGTATAAATAAAAATATAAATACAATTTACCTGCGACAGCCAATGTGAAATTTGAAACAGGAAACACAAAGTGTACGGGTGAAGAAGCGAGAACTAAACAACCGTAAGTGCCAGCAGTGTGTCTATCAGTTTTTGCAATGTCTAATGCATTCGTTATTTGCCTTAATGGATCTAGGTAATGGACACTCGCGTACCCTAGAGTCTTATGTGCAATAAAATTTCTTCCTCCACCGGAATATTTCACCCATATGATATGTACTCTCATGTTGGTACGGGGTGGTCTGCAGGATATTCGTAGAAATGTGTTTAAATAAAATGTTCGGTTGTATGGAGGCCATTGGAACTTTTTATCCATCCCTGAAAGGTTATGATAAGTTGTTACAACATCTGTTGTTTTAGTAAAGAAGGTGGGAAATGTACCTCAAAATTAGACGTAGGTTTTACTTGAAACCATAAAGCACATATAATTATCTCTGATAATTAATTGATTTAACTTTACGTTAAGGGATCTTATTGATTGTTGATTTTCGGACTATACCACCAGGAGCTGTGGCACAGGGTGAGCGAGTTGAACTTGCAATCAAAGGTTTGCTACTGGTTCGACTCCTATTCACGCCACAGTGCGGAGGATGACCTCTTCGCCAGAACCATAGGTCATGTTTATATGCTTGTGTGCACCACAAGTGATGCCTATAATTCGATATGTGAATGTTGTCCTTTGGTGCAGTGTTGTGTAATTTTCGTGGTTGAAAAGCTCTCTGAGCTGAAAGCTTAGGGAAAAAACTTCCAGTAACAACAGTTTTTCAATTATGCGTGAAACGAAGCTTATATACATTCTTGCAGTTCCTTGATCAATGTCATCTGTTTACATGATCTCTTTTACTGATGTAGTATGTTATTAAGAAAAACACGTCCAAATTCAATAACTAAGGGAATTTCATTTACAAGTGTTTAAAAGGTTTTATTTTTACAGGTGATTGTAATATTTTATATAGAATACCTCATAAAATATAGTTGCATTTATCAATGACATAATGCGGAGGATGAACTCTTCACAAAATCCACAATTGGTATACACGACAATCAATGCCAGTAATGGAATGTAAAAATATACTTATATGGCGCAATACTATGCTATTCGTGTGTTTGAAAATGTTTACTCTACTATCTATTGATGGTATTCACCACTGCAATGGTTTCAGAAATAACGCTTTGCCACTCAGAAGACATTATACTGTATGTAAAGTTGCAGTGTAAATAAAATGTCTTTTGAGTGGCAAAACATTTTTTCTGAAGCTATTGCAGTGGTTAATATCATAGTATTGCGCAATATGTGTATATTTATATTACCGGCAGCGGAGCTGTTTGCAATTTTTTAGATTAACCGTGGCTGGTTAGTCAAAAACTATCGTAGGCCTCTGCATAGAGTTCAAAGTTACCTCAGGAAATCTCTATCTACACAACAAGTCAATCAATCATTTTCTGTTCAAAAAGTACATGCTTTAAATTCTTATGTTTATTTGTTGCGAAAGATTGGACCGATGTGTTTAAAGTTAAACCATCAACGTTTGGACAAGGAGACAATCTATCAATGCGTAAATTCTTGGATGTCATGGCCAATGAAAACAATTTGAAGTTCCTTATCTTGATACTGCATATAACTGTGAGGAAGTTACTTCGGCGAAGGTCAGCAGACACAGTAACAACTATAACAACATCAACAACAACAGTAAAGAAAGTCCCTAGTGCTATTGCTTTTTGTAATTAGCGATTGTAGACATTTTGTTTTACTTTTTGAAGTTTTGCTTGGTAATAGAGAAGTATTCGTGCTGTTCCCTATTTCTTCTGATACTGCAAAAGCAAACGAAATCTAAACGCTCTGTTTGTAGGCCTTCGTTCCTGGCTTTAGATCAGTTAGGCATAGGTCAGAAATATTGAAATCTCCCTACCTACATTTTATTGACAACGAGAAAATGTAGAAATATTGAGCTAAACCTAGCTATATCTAGAGAAATATTGAGACAAACTTTAGCTAGTACACAGCTACATAAATGTTGAATTGGCCTTGTTGATCTGTTATGAGGAGCTAACATTAAAGTTAGTATTGGGGTAATATAAAACTGCATCTTGATTTATTTTCCTGCATTCTTACAGCCGCAGCCGTTATGAGAGTTTCACAACACAATAAAGTCGGTAACTAGCTACTAACTACTAACGATCAGCTTGAGTTAAAGCGAGGCACTGGCGTGGCAAATACACATAGTTAGGAGAGCTATATAACGAGCAAAATATCCCAGTTCTTACATTCATGCAAGCTATCTCTGAAGGCTCTGATAAGCAATACACTCTTGCTTTATTACTGTTGACAAAACAAACATGAATTCTCGTTCTGAGTGATTTTAAAATTCAGAACTGAAACGTGATTAAAATGTGGTTGCAATTTTTCTGATGCATTACTACGTTTGGTTAACCACGAGTTTCTGATGAGATAATATAATTAAATGTTGTTACTACTTCTGCATTGTTTACAAACTTCGTGCTTCATGATTCCAAGATTTACGGTCCTACACCTGCATAGAAAGAACGTTCATCCTTCGGAAATTACAGGCAGCCCTTGTGACACACATAAGCATGACATATGGATGCATAATTGAGATCGATCGTACTATATGGAGTGATTTGCACGGGAATCCTCTAGGCTGCTTACAGAAAAGTAAAAAAAAACTTACACAAAACACGGAGAATCCTTTTGTTACTCCTTGCAACACCCATTTTGTTAATTGCAATACAAAAGTAACTGCTCTTCCCACGCGTGGCATTTCTTATAGTCAGAACTGAACCGTCCGAAGAAAGGTCATAACCAGAATCATTTCGGGATATCAATAGTCCATTGTTCTTGTACCATCTAATAATACAAGGCGGGTAAGCATCAACTATACAGCTTATAGGGAAACTTTGACCCTCCTTTATGGACACTGGAAAGTTCAATGTAAATGCTGTTATTGTCGGTTTCTTCTCTTTTTTAACAAAAACGTATAAAGCTTCACTCCAATTACTAGATTGGTTAATACTGTCAACTGCTCTTATTTCTATTGTATACCTTTCCTCTACAGTCAAATTTTCAAAACGGAATTTATATTGAGAGTAATCGAGCGAATGTACACTCTGGTCGGCAACTTTCGTATAAACTTTTGTTGAATTGGATGCTGTGTGTGTCAGCTTCAATTCATAGTAGATAACTCCATCGTGTTTGTAAGACCAAGCGACAATGCATCCTTTGGGTGTATATCTCGAGATATCAAAATGTTTAATGGTTATTGGTTTTCCTAGAATACAGAAACACATATACATATCCTAAATAAATTCATTATAATAACACATCCTCGGAAAATACAAATGTCATCCCATAAAACTGGGTAACTAATCATTTGAACTATGTAAGTTCCTAATCGGTCCTGCAAGTCATGCAGGAACTTCCACTCAAAGAGACAACCCTTGAATATGTCGTCCACTGGAGTGACAGAACCACGGACATTCAACAATTTAGTCTATAAGTAGCTAGATTACAGATGTACGCCGCTACACCCGCCTAAGAAAATGATCACGATGACAGTTTATTATCTATATTATAATTAATATTTTACTAAATTAATTTAATAGTATTAATTAAAATAATTTTTTGTCAGCAAAACAATAGTTAAGTAATATCCTTTTTTAAGTTTTCTAGAAAGTTTTTGGACCTAAGCATTTTTATTTTATCTTGTTGCACAGATATAGTAACAATGTCTTCTTAAGAATGTCTTTATGATGAAAAAGGTGCTGTTTGTAGTAATCTAATACTAGTTTTGTGTAAATTACTTCGTTCAACTTATTTATTAGTTTAAGACAGCTTTATAGCAGTACCACCCTTTGTTTACTATTGTTATGAACTGCATGTGATTCAGTTAACAGCGCAGCATAATCAGCATATGTAAGCATGTTATACATAATCATGGTTATTATAAAATAAATAGATACCA
>JANTOQ010355352.1:8942-21850 GCA_027564595.1 Bythotiara depressa
CATTTTAGAGAATTATATCTTTAATTTGTAATAATTTAATTTAAGGGGGAAAAGGACACTGATCCTACACAGATCCTGGGATATTTAATTATTTCTACCTTAGCTATCTAATTTATGCTAATTTTTCTTTACTTTGTTTCCATAGAAATTAAAAATGGCGGTTAAGGAGAAGAAAAAGGAAAGTCCATACGAGAAGTTACGAAATGAAATAATTGATTATCTAGATGGAATGTTCAGGTTTCTGCTGTTTTCTTCATTTACTGTTCGTTTATAAATATATTTTTTAAGTTGCAAATAAGAGATAATAGCATTTGTCAGTTTCATAGAACTCATGATGCTACGTTCGCAAATAATGAAAAGAGAAGAGAAGTTAATAAAGTTGTTTACACAGTCAGTAGAGAATTTTCTTGGATAAACAAGACTTTATTATTCTCGTTAATTGATGGAGAATCTCTCATAGCACCATCAAATTAATATTATTATGGTAGTCACATATACAAATAACTTTAAGTCACAATGTTCTTCTTCTTGTCATTAACTTTTAAAATCTATCACACCACTTTAAGGAACCTTTATTATGAACTAGTATGCATATGCACAAAAACAATTTCAACATAATGTTTTATTCTTTATGTAATCTTTGTTTATGACAGCGATTTCTGGCGAGATCACAATTGTGCCTTGTGGAGACCACTCTCTTTGTTTGTGTATTGTATTGTCTGTAGTGTGCCTGCGATGATATAATTTATGTTGTGTTTCAAAATAAGTAAAAAAATTATGTTTTTTTTTTGCTGTCTTGCACACAGGCATTTGTACATAGCACTTACAGACCAGATATGTAGATTCAAGCTATCTTTAATTATTAGCACAATTTGAATGAACTTTAGTTAATAGCTGAAGTAATTAATTACAATTGTTTTCCAGAAAATATCTCCAGTCTCCACAGTTTGCTCCTCTTCATGAAATATTCTACTATGATGACATGAAGACAGTACAACAGGTATCATGGTTTATTATGTGGTTTATCGTGATTTGTTAGGTGGTTTATCGTGATTTATTACGACTAGAAATAATTATTCTGTAGAAATATGAAACATTCATTCAATTTGTATTGAAAGCTTGTGACCTTACACATGAAGGCTAATGAATTATTGGAACCAATTTTTTTTGTTTCAGATTTCTGTGCCCTCAATATCTACAAACGGATTATTTTAGAAACTCTGTTATTGAATATCACTTCTCGAGAAGTGGGGCAAACGAAACATTTGTCAAAATGTCCCAAATAAACCAAAAGACTCTGTGTTAAGTTGAATGGTGGTTGTATGGTCTTGTTGATTCCACTTTTTTCTTTTTAATTTTTGAACCTAACTGCGCATAAGTCACTACTGTTTCTTGCTTTATTTAGTCTGTTATTCATGCACCGTCACAGGTGTTTGTGTGGATTCTAACATACTCTATGAGGTTGTTTATTTATCTTGCATATGAATGATTAGTATTGGCTTATTTAGAGTTACCTCATTAATTATATCACCTTTAACTCTTTCAGCATATGAATGGCACACCACGGATGGCCATTCAAACGGCGTTATCTAATCCACAGTCATACTTAGAGGTAATGTTTTTCCTATTGATTTTCCTGGGAACAATTATGTGTTGGTAGAAATATTTGACATGACTATTCAAATTGCATGGTTTCAATAAGTTTTTAATCATTTTAAATTCTTATGTGTTTATTTATTTATTTTGCGTAGTGTGTTTCAAAATATAACCGTTTTCAATAATCCCCCTTAAAATTTTCAAGTTTTCATTTTCTGAAATTTGTATTTCACTCTATTTTAATTTTGCATGAAAACAAAACTCGCAAAAATTTCGGTAAACTTAGAAGCTTATAAATACTTTCTTGAAACATGAAACAACACAATACGTTTGGATCGATATAGTGTTACTAGCTTTTGCAAATTAATTGGTCATAAATATATTGAGTGGCATGTTCTAAAATGTTCTTTTTGTCTTTTCACTTTTCCCTATAGAATTCGTTTGTAATTTCAAATGTGCACGTGCCTTTTTTACTGAGCTAGCAACACGCTGTAGATCTATGCAATATATTTGATGGGATGCATATTGTATTGTATAACATTTACAAATAGAAATTGGAGTAAGAGAATATTTCTGAAATGTTTGTTTTCCATTTAATTTATGTTAATTTTATACGAAAATGATGTGTAATTTTATTTTACATTTTATAATTAGTATCAGAAACAATATTTATTATTTCTATCAACAATTTTCTACTACCTCATAAAAAGTTATACCTGTGGAATGGAATTTGCTTGAAGGATTCAATTTTAAAAACAGGTAACTAAAACGTGCTCCTCGTGTCACTCCATAGTGCATTAAACTGCTGTCTACAACTAAAGTTTTAGAAACAACCGATCACATATTGTCCATCTAAAATTTTAGAAACAGCCGGTCATATACTGTCCATCCAAAGTTTTAGAAACAGCTGGTCACATACTGTCCGTCCAAAGTTTTAGAAACAGCTGGTTACGTACTGTCCATCCAAAGTTTTAGAAACAGCTGGTTACGTACTGTCCATCAAAGGTATTAAAAAACAGTCAGTCACATACTGTCCATCCAAAGTTTAGAGAAACTGGTCATATACTGCCATCCAAAGTTTTAGAAACAGCTGTTCACATACTGTCCATCCGAACTTAAGGATATTTCATCAGGGTGACTAGAGGTCTTGGGAAACCTGGAATTCTTATGAAAAGGACTGTTTATAAAAACATTGGAAAACTTTGGAAAATATGCCTTCTAGGTTAAATTTATAATTTGTTGCTGCTTGTGGTTTTAATTTGCTATGTATGTATGTTTTTTTTCTGTTGTTTTAGCTTTGTATTGTATTTATATTTAAATAGCTGAGATCAATATATTGTTTTTGAAGCAAAACCCGGAATAATTTTTTTCCTTGGTAATCTTGGTGAAAAAAATTCATGTGGACACCCTGTTTTGTGTTTCAAGTATGTATAAACTTCTGATAGAATTGAGAACAAAACATAACACATTCTGTATTTTAAAAATATATAAAAGTTCATTTTGTTCTAATAGTGTACATGCTGTGATCCAAACAACCAAAGCATTGGGAACACACTGCCAGATATCTGTATACTGTACAGACTTCACTTAGAATGTGGAAATTTAATCAACCTCTTTGATTGGATGGGGGTGAGTTAAAACATACTATTGTAAAAAGTATGCGAGGTAACATAATTATGTCTGTAATGTCTCACTCAGGAACTAATCAAATTATTAGTTAAGTGGGCTGAAATTTTGTAACTTTTTCTAAAATTTACTTAGAAACAAAATTATTTGGAATAATAGTTCTTCCGTTGGGATTAGATCCTCAGCAGGTAGTAATTTTTTTTCCATGTTATATACCGTTGGAAAGAAAATTTTGTTTAGAAATCAGAAATAATAGTCAAATAAGCTAATTCTATTTGATAAAACAACCCCAGGCTTATTTTAGAACATTTAAAGTAGATGTCAAATTTCTTGGTGACAAATAGGCAAAAAAAAGTGTTTGATGACGTCATCAAAATAATTTTTTGACCAAATGTTTTTTGTTGCCCCCAAGTATTTATGAGCCAAGTTATATTGTTATTGCCCGTCTATATCAAAAGTTATGGAAGGGGGATCCCCCCTAGTCCTGAACCGCCCCCAAAAGCCTAGGCTAATTAGGGTTAAAGAATTCTGACTGTTGATGATTGATAGTTAAGAAATCTTTAACTAATTTATTCGAGCAGCACAATAAACTATTTCAACAACTATTCCCAATGTTAATAAAAGCTTCATTATTTTCCGTACATTCTTGCTTATTTGGTTTTAGGCGTTTGTTACATTAATTGAACCGACCCTGGGAAACACTAAAAAGAAGAAAAATCAACGACAAAAGAAAAAGGAGGAGGACCAGTTACAGTATCTTCTCATTAACTGCAATTTTTTAACAGAGACTGTTTTTCACCTGTTTGTTTTACTAAGTCGACCTGAATCAGAAGCTACTTTGAAGCATGAAATAATTTTTAGGTATATAATTCGACAGTGACTTACTAACTCGTTAAAATACCCACGTGGTTAACTATACACGTGCACGTTGAAATTTACATAGTCGACAACAAGGATATTCCAGAGCATGCCACATTAACCTTATATGGTGATTTAGTTTGTAAAAACTCTGCCAATCCAATCTAGTGTTGTTTCATGTTTCAAGAGAGTGTTTATAAGCTTTTCCCTAAATATATTCTGTATATTTTACGTGGTGTAATGGAATGTACCCTTTCACATTGTGTTGATATTTCCATTACGTTGTAAAATGTAATCTTACCACTAGTATTATGAAGCTTTAAACATGAAACCTGACATGTGCGTACTTTATTTAACTTGACATAACATTCTACAGAGCACGGTTTATTCATGGCGTTTCAGAGCTACAATTTCTAGGTTTTATAAAAAGCACGAAGAAGAAAACTGATCATGTTGCTCGTTTAACTTGGGGAGGTTGTTGATATCTAAAACATCATTTGAACAGTAAGTCGTTTAACTTGGGGCCGATGCTAACATCTAAGAGGTGACTCACATATCGATTTTTTCATCATAAATTTAACCACCCTCCCTGTCTTATTGTCACAAATAAAATTTCGTCAAAAATCAATAAATATAGTTCTCCGCATTAACAATGACTTGGTTTTACTTAGAATTCATGTTTAAAAGAACGAAACAATCATTTTTACCAAAATGAGTTTGATAATGTGCTGTTGAAATATTGTTGTAAAATGGTAACTTTTTAATGGAACTTTCCTAGAAAAAAAATGATATTAGTGACCCAAATACTTAAACGTCTCAAGCAATTATCTTCCCACCCACTAGCGTCACACCCACTAGCGTCACATTGATGCTAATCGATATATGAGTGCTAAAACACCATTTGAACAGTCTGTTTACGATTTATGTAACAATGTTTTTATCAGAAGCGTATAAAACCCTTCAAGCATGCACATTCTCTAATACTTCTTCTACTAGTTGTAATGTTTCCCACATTCCAGTATACAGAACAAAATCGTTGACCAAAACAACTGCAGGAGTATAATCTTTTTGTTTGTGCATAAAAGACATTCATTAAAGTTCACATGTTACTGGAGTATTGTTAATTTATTTATTCTGATGGTGTACTAACGCATAAAAGTGGGTGAGTGTCAAACATTAGTAAAATGTTCTTATGACTTACATGAATGGCCTCCAAGGTGAATACTTCGTTAGTTGTGTCTTGTCTTTTTTATTGTTATTGTTAATTTCACATCACCTGCAGGGAACATTTGCTTAGCTAACGTTTGTACGTATGTAATGAAAATGGGAAAAGTTGTTAGAAATGCTTCTGTTCCTGTAGTTTTCTTCTGGGTTTATTAATCTCACTCCCAGGAAGTGTAGGTAGGTGTTTATCTAGGATGTATTGATTGATTGATTCACATCTGTTTAAATCTTGTTTTCTATCTACTTCTGTTTACAGTGCCACACCCTTCTACAATACAACTTGTTTGATTGCGGCTGGATCGCAAATCATGACAACGTGCTGGTTGATGGCTTGACAATAATCTGGGCAACATCAGTTATTTTTACAGAATGTTTTCAAAGGATCCACTTACCGATTTCGTCCACTAGAAAAGAAGTTTTCTAATTTTAATTTGTATTGATGCTTAAGACATTAAATTAAAATTGGTTATGTTAATAATAATATATTATAGTTTTTCTAGTCCACCATTTATGTTGACGAAATTATAGTGGAACCATAGTAATATTTGTGTAATCTCTTTCCTCATTTCTTATTTGCTGAATCCATTATTGTTACGGCAGATTTTATAAGTAATTGTTTTTGGAACTATTCCGTAGTCATACTTAACAGCCTATTGGGGTCATATGGCTAAGTCTTATAGATTATCATAAAGATGGGTTCACTTGAACTGTTCAGTTTACATTTACAAGTAATCCGAAACTCATTCCAAACCAAAATTGATTGATTTTTAATCTTGAAGCATGAAACAACACTTGTTAAGTATGGATTGACAGCAATTTTCTTTTTCCATTCAAATTAGGTATTAACACCTTACAGACACTCACATACGCAACACTGCGCCACTAACTGACGAGGACAATTAATGTATATTGTCAGACTGGTGGCGCACAAAACATATAGCATATAGTGGGCGTGAACCCGCGAGGACAGTAGGTCCCTCCATGTGGAAACGTTGCCCAGCGTCTCATCCGTAAACCTCCATACAAGGTATAAATTTTTGCTCCTGTCGGGAATCGAACCCGGGTGGCTCACGTCAAAGGTGAGAGAGTTAACCACTACACTACACTACGGATGCAGCAAAGGGCTTAAATTACTAGCTCGTTACAATATGTACATGCATGCTGGGATTCGTGTAAAGTATTCGATAAGAAAAATTATTATTACAGTAGATAATGAAAATCTACATATCAGTTGTAATAAAATATTTTTAATATCATAACAGAAACATAATTTTAATTAGCCATCATCTCTCATCTCTTAAACTTTTCAGTCTCTGTTCTTGACAGAGTTTTCCATTATTTAGTCACTCGCTGTCAATTCAAACTTATAATGTTCCATTGTTATTCTTAAAGAGAGTATATAAGATTCTGCTTAACTGTTCTGTGTGCATCTTTACAAAACTTTTGTTTGCATTTCATAGTATGAGTCGTTTATTAAGTCGTTTATTTCATACATTTTTAGTATTTTCTTCAAAATTTGAAGTTCTGGTCTGTAAAAATCACACATGCAAAAAATTTCAAAATAGCAAACACATTTTTTAAAGTTTAGACCATAATACTTCATACTAAGGTAGTGAGAATTTTTAACCAAAAATGTTGAGGTTTGAGGGTCTGACTGGACCATTTCTTTTTATTACGAACTTTAGCTCCTCCAAATGCCAAGAAGTGATTAAAACAAGGATAGAATATCAGTAATGCCTTTAGGTAGTATTTCTGTACACTTTTTAAGCCCTTTTTTAACCTGAATTGTGTATGAAGTTGGGCCAGAATGTTACGTCATCAATTATATGAAATGTTATTACATTTATATTGCATGTTATAACATCACCGCTTTATTCTCTTTAATATTTATATACGTCCTTGGTATGATTTGTGAGAGTCTGCCATTTTTGTTTTTGGTTTCGTTTCACTACTAAATAATGCATCTCCCTTAACTTAGCCATGCCACTTACTTTAATCTACATTCGAGTTTAAACTAAGAGTTTATGTTGTCATCAAAAGATGTGACTGGAATAACATAACTGGAAATTTCCATGATTCTAAACACATGTTGCTTTTCTCACGCTATTTAAATATACACGGAGTGTCCTAGTATTCTACTGCTTGTATATTAGTTATTGTGAATTAGCATTACAAGTATAATTATTTCAGTTTCTACACTTGTTTAAAGAAATTAGTTTTTTCGTGAAAGCGAGGCTCTGACTGCATGCACTTAAATTTAAGAAAGTGTTAACCTTACTTATAGACAGTTGTAAAATGATTTCTGATGATCACACCAATATCAAGTTTTAGGTATAAACATTTTATTTATTGAGGTGTTAGTTGAAATAAATTCCTTACAAAAAACAAGTTAAACTTTTCTGGAAATGAGTATTAAGTGTTCAACTATATGTCTTGGTCATATAAGGTTGATGTGTTATAAAGTTTCATATAAGGTTGATGTGTTATAAAGTTTCATATAAGGTTGATGTGTTATAAAGTTTCATATAAGGTTGATGTGTTATAAAGTTTCATAGCGTTGTTTGTTTTTGCTGTCCATATACGTCTTGGTCATATAAGGTTGATGTGTTATAAAGTTTCATAGCGTTGTTTGTTCTTGCTGTCCATTTATATCATCTGGACTAATGGGTTAAAGGTTTAATAGCAAAAGGGTATTTTTCTAGGAGAAATCATCATCATCTTATATTACAAATTGTTCAGGGGGTATGGTTTTACTTTATTTTGCAGTTGTAGGAATGTGTATCCCAGTATCCAATAGAATATCATCCAGTTTTAACTTGTACGGGGGTAACGTAAATTTCTATCGATTCCCATAGTGAATGAACATAATATCGTATAGTTTAAAAAGTTAAAAAAAATAGAAAATGGTTATCATAAATAAGTAAATAAGAGGATCTTTTTTATCGTTATTTTTTGTTACATTTTTCATTTTTTATCGTCATTTTTTGTTACAATTTTCATTTTTTATGTTTAGATTATAATAAGAATGTTAGCAGGAATTGCTACGTCCACTTGGAATGGAATATCATTAATTTGTAGAACAGTTGCATGCAGACAGTTTTCTGCATCACATGTTGTTGCAGGTCGAACACAATGGTCTTATACGCGACCAAGAAACACCGATATGAGCATGGATATTCCACGTAGGCTCTTAGATGGGAAATTTTACCGTAACCAATCAAAAAGTGGCAGAGGAGAAGATGGAAGGATCAAAATTAGACACAAGGGAGGAGGTCATCAAAGAAACATGAGAATTGTTGACACTGTTAGAGTTCCGTTGGGAGAAGCTGAGGAAGAACCAAAAGTAATAAAAGACAGAATCTTACAAATCGGGTATGACCCTTTTCGGTCCGCGCATATTGCTCTTGTTGCCGGAAATGGAAGCAACCAGACGAAATTGATACTCTGTCCACATGAAACAAAAGTTGGTGATATTCTTACTGCGTCACGCGGAAAACCGGCGTCTCTAGCAAGAATGATACCAGGAGATGCCTACCCGTTAGAACACCTACCACTTGGTACCATAGTACATAACATAGAAAAGGTAGCAGGCCAAGGTGGTGCATACTGTCGGGCCGCTGGTACCTATGGCACATTGCTTCGCAAAGATGGCATCGAAGCGATTTTGAAAGTACCAAGCAAACGTAGACAGCAAGTCACTGTAGGAATTAAATGTTTAGGCACAATTGGAAGGGCTTCTAATATAAATAAAAAACATGAGATTATCGGCAAAGCCGGTCGCAGTAGATGGTTGAACCGGAAGCCGAAAGGTCAAACTGGAAAAGACAGATGGCATCATAGAAAAAAAGTGAGATAATGGCATGTGCAGTCACTCTTATTATAGTTTTAATATCTTTATTATGCGATGCAATTGTATAAAAGGCAAGGAAATGTTATTTAAATAAAATGTTGTTTCTTCTGTTAAATGATGTTTACCATGCGACGGTTTTTTCAGCGCAGGTGATTTTTTCCTTGTTTTCTGATTGGTTAAAATCGAAGATCAAAAGTAGAGACATGTTTAACTTTCTTTCCGATCGCGCCAAGAAAACAAAGAAAAATCGTCGGTGCAGTAGTCGTTGCTTGGGAAACAACTTTAATTGGTGTGTGTTTTCTTCCCGTTGTTGGAAAATATGTGTTGCGTAGTTTGTTCACATTGTATTGTTCAGAGATTGTACTAGCTAGTCTTCGCTATTTTAAAACGCTTTTAATTTAACAGCGCTACAAATAAGCATAAGTTACACCAGTAGAAGTGCATACACATCCTCTTGAGGCATAAACACATATATAAGTTTTGAAAATTACAGTAAGCGATAATACATAGCTTAATGTATATCAAGTGGCGTTTACTGGAATGTTTTTGTTGCTTTGACATTTTACTAGTAATTTCCATCGTGTACATGCGTACGAGCCAGAACATTCTGTCGAACATATATAAAAATGTTGTTTCGTGCTGCAAGACCGTGCGTAGTTGTTCAAGTTGAACAAGTTGTTGTTCTTTTTATATTTATATCGAACAAACGCCGATGAATAAAAATAATCTTCTGTGGAATGGTTTTCAACTTCGTGTTGGTGAACAGGGCAGAATGTGCTGTTAATTGAAAAGTCTACTAGGTCAAACATTGATACAAATCTTTTTTATAGCCACACTTTCTGTGGGTCCCTCCATTCTTATAGTAGGTTTTAATGAAGTCAAGACACCCTTAGTAAATTTTGCTACTTTTAACAATTAGTTGAAGATGTTTGTTAGAAGAAATGATCTGTTATTATTTGTGAGGCTAGTAGAGGTCTCTTGCAGTATGTATTGATCCTATAAATATATACCCTGGTCATAAATAATTTGCCCAACGTGCCACATTAACCAAAATCAATTCACCACAACGTGCCAGATTAACAAAAATCAGTTCACCACCAGTGATGTTTCAGTGAATACGGATAAAAAGAACGTCTTAAACCTTTTCACTTTACCAACAACGTAAAGTCTCGCGGATCTTAGGTCGTATTCATGCTTAGAAATTAATATTTGAATAAGTTCTTCTTAAGAAAGCATTGGTATTTGCGTTTCTACCGAGTTTCCAGTTAACAACTACACCGTCCTTGTTTTTTGTCCGTGATTGTAGATATAATAAAAGAATTATTTTTGTGACCTGGAGGCATAAGTAGCTATAATGAGGTTATACAGCGCAGTTAAACCGGTGTGTTCCTAGCTTCATAATTGGTACATTTGTGTCTATTGTGACGTCATCAACCAATTAAAACATTGAAATAAGTACACTTTTGGCGCTTTTCTTAAATACAAACATATTTTCTTAAATACAAACATATTTTCTTAAATACAAACATTTTCTTAAATGCAAACATTTTCTTAAATGCAAACATATTTTCTTAAATACAAACATATTTTCTTAAATACAAACATAATTTCTTAAATACAAACATTTGCGTCCCTACCAAGTTTCCATTTAACAACTACAGCCGTTCTTTATTTTTGGACATTTGAGGATAAGTGGCAAAACATAAATTGGGTCTAAAACCCTGTAAGTGCCAATAATTTTGACAATGAAATAATAAGGCCTAATTTACATTATAGAATAATAAATGGAATTAGCATATTTTGAGTCTCAAATCTGAAAAGAAGCTAAACATAATGGAGCCTCAGCAAAAGCAAAAGTTTGTCTCCACTTATAAAAAACAATTGAAATATTCAGACGCAAGATATACGTAGGGAAATCCGACAATAACCACAAAAATATTAAAGCATCAATATCCATGCCACGAGACTTCAACTAGCAGGTTTTGCTTCTAACAAACGTCTTCAAATAAATATTATCTCTTTAATGCATATGTCTCCGTAAAAGAATCAAATCATTGGTCATTTCATTTGTTATTTTGGTTTTTCCAGGGGGGTTAATTATTGGGAATATAATGTTAAATAAATTTGGTAAAAGCTGATAAGACCCCCTGATTCGACATAAATTTAACATGGTTTCCAATGGGAAGCTAAGTATAATCAGGAGGTATGCTTATGTATCAAAAGGGTTAAAAGTAACACATTTCGTTGAATTAAATCACATATTTCTTGTGTAAATTTATTTTATTCCATACACAACAAAAACTGTTTCTGTTAACAATAACCGCATAACTTCCTGCAACTGATTCTCATATAATTTTCCCACTTCTTGCAATATTCGGCAAAAGAAGCACAGTTTGAAACTCGATCTCTACATCGTCTCTTCCCTATAATATAAATGAATTCATCCAACAACGTGTTTTGTCAATTATCAGATATTTATTAATCTAAAGCGTATTTTCCGGGAAAGGAAAATTTCGAGTTGAAACCTTTTCAACTTTTTTTTTCTTGCCGATGGAAAATTTGTCTCAGCCAATCACAGTCTATGAAATTTATTTCTGCTGAAAATTTTCATGAAGTGGAAAATAGGCTTAAAGATGCTTTGTATTTGATACCAGAAAATTTCTCTAAAGCAAATATAAATGTGAGAAGTGGGCGACTGATCTGTTATAAAATACATCTCCAACTCCAACTACGTTTATTTTTATGACGCTTTGCTAAAATAAAAAGCTTTTTACGCGTATTTTATTTCCCGTGACTCAGTTTCTCACTTTCACACCCGTATTGTCCCCTTACGAGGCATTCATATGCAGGAACAAGTCTGCCAAGTAATCCAGAGCTCTCTCTGTGCCTCAGCTAGGAACGTACTACACGACGACTTCCCTCAACTCAAGACAATGAAGCTCGCAGTAATACTAGACTTTTAGCGGGTGGCTTTGTCTTCATGATTCTTGATCACCCTTACGGAACTAAGCAATGCTGACCTTTGCATGTTCCTGATTAATTGTTACGTCCCAGTCCCTACAATGCTCTCTGTTTGTCCACGAAGGTTCGCGTTACAATTCTGTACAAATTATTAAATAATTTTGCGGTTTTAGGCACCTTTAATGTTCCTTCTAACCCTATTCCGTAGAGCGTTCGTTTCCTGTCAGCTAATACGGAAGAGTCATACTAGTGTATTTTCATCAAAAACACGAGAAGATGTTCTTAATTCATCGATTTGTACATTCCAAGACCTCTCAAAATCACCTTTGTAGGCAAGCGTTGTACCCCTGCCTTTACAACTGTGTTATAGGATCACGGTTACTTCAATGCCAAAGTACATCCACGAGTCTTAAGTCAACAGTCAATCTGAAAAGGTTTAACTAAGATGTTTATGTATATAGACGCGGCTTCAATACTTGTGGAACACATTCTGATTATTTTGACGCTTTGTCTCAATATCTTATATGCAGGGTTGAATGGAGGACTACAGTCTGATCAAATATCACTATCTTTGATTTCTCTGAATAAAACTGAATGCAGGGTTAAACCATGTTAATGGTTCGGATAGATGAATTCCACAAGGTTTTGACTTGATCGTAATTCAAGACATAGTATATCTTGTTCAGTAAGCTGATTACTGAAATTGAACACATCAAGCGGAAAATGAACTCTCGTTAAAGGAATTTGAAACTGCTTTCAAATCTATCCAAAGAAATAAAGCTGCTGGTATAGA
>JANTOQ010355353.1:0-12325 GCA_027564595.1 Bythotiara depressa
CTTACACAGAAAGAAATGTTCAGTCTTGTGAATGGAGCTAGACCTGGTATTCCCAAAGTGCTTATTCTGTTAACAGACGGTTCTCAGACACAAGATGTTGGTGCTGAAGATCCAGGAGATATTGCTGAGGAACTTCGAGCAGCTGGCATTTCCATTCTTGTTGTGGGTATAGGAAGTGGTGTCAATCAAACAGAGTTGAATCACATTGGTGGTGGTGCTGCTAATGTGTATAGTGCAACATCCTTTGATCAGCTGATTGGTAGTGATTTCATAGAAAATATCAAGAATGGTAGTTGTGGAAAAGGTACTACTACTATTACTCCTACTACTACATGCATATGGTATATTCTTAGTGAATTTCCAGAGTACGTTAAGTAAGAATATCTCAACCCTTTGATCTTGTCACATTTACATGGTAAGAAGGAAAAAGGCAGAAATGGTATGTTTCTGACAGGCACCCTTACTGAATAGATTCTTTGTGTCCACTAGCCTAAGAGTACAACAGACCAGATCAATCTTTCACATGTGCAAGTAAATAGTGTGTGGGTGGTTAGGTTTTTTGTGCAGAAGTGCTACAGTTCTAAGTGAAAGGACTGATTTATTAGAAAGAGTGCAGAAGGTGTTGTGTTGATATGTAAGTGGTTTCTATGCAGCACTTTTGTTTTTTCTAGCGAAAGAGCCTCCTAAGCCCACATGCGCAGCTATTGTTGACGTTGGTTTCATCCTTGACTCGTCTGGTAGCCTGAGAAATGATTATGGAAAGGAAAAGGACTTCTTGAAGACTTTGGCTGCCACCTTTGGAGTCAGCTCAAAGGGTAGTAGGGCCGGAGTAATAACATTCAGTTACTATACTGACCACAGCATCAAACTGAACGAACACACAAGCTTAGCTGACTTTAATGCAGCAGTAGACAAAATTCCATTGATGGGTTCAACAACAAGGATTGACAAAGCCCTCCGTCTTACACAGAAAGAAATGTTCAGTCTTTCCAATGGTGCTAGACCAGGTATTCCAAAAGTGCTCATTTTGCTAACAGACGGTTCTCAGACACAAGATGTTGGTGCTGAAGATCCAGGAGATATCGCTGAGGAACTTCGAGCAGGTGGCATTTCCATTCTTGTTGTGGGTATAGGAAGTGGTGTCAACCAAACAGAGTTGAATCACATTGGCGGTGGTGCTGCTAATGTGTATAGTGCAACGTCCTTTGATCAGCTGATTGGTAGTGATTTCATAGAAAATATCAAGAATGCCTCTTGTGCAAAAGGTACTACTACTATTACTCCTACTACACATAGTGCTACTACTATATACTCATGCCATTTTCTTGAGTTTCCTGTGTACATTATGTGAGAATGAATAGAAAACTTTGAGTAAGTCGTATTTGCATAAAAAGAGAGAAGAATGCAGAAATGACCTGCTTGTGGCAGGGATTCTTTTTGAATGGATTGCTTGTGACCACTAGGCACAGAGTGGAACATCTCAAGTTTTCACATCTGCAACATTGTGAGTGGGTTGCTGTTTGTTTGTCTCCACAGTGGATAGATTGATGTATTAGAAAGGGGCAGCATACAGAAGGTATTGTGATGATGTGTTCCTTGCTATGTGCTTACATGCTATACTACTGTTTTTTTCTAGCCAAAGAGCCTGCTAAGCCCAGCTGTGCAGCTGTTGTTGATATTGGCTTCATTCTTGACTCATCTGGTAGCCTGAGAAATGATTATGGGAAGGAAAAGGATTTCTTGAAAACTATGGCTGCTGTCTTTGGAGTGAGCACAAATGGTTCTAGGGCAGGTGTAATAACATTCAGTTACTACTCTGAGCACAGTATCAAACTGAATGATTACACGAACTTGGCTGACTTTAATGCTGCAGTAGACAAAATTCCATTGATGAGTTCAACAACAAGGATTGACAAAGCCCTCCGTCTTACACAGAAAGAAATGTTTAGTCTTCGGAATGGTGCTAGACCTGGTATTCCGAAAGTGATCATTCTGCTAACAGATGGTTCTCAGACACCAGATGTTGGTGCTGAAGATCCAGGAGATATTTCTGAGGAACTTCGAGCAACTGGCATTTCTATTCTTGTTGTGGGTATAGGAAGTGGTGTCAACAAAACAGAGTTGAATCACATTGGCGGTGGTGCTGCTAATGTGTATAGTGCAACCTCCTTTGATCAGCTGATTGGTAACGATTTCATAGAAAATATCAAGAATCACACATGTGCAAAAGGTACAACTACTACTATACTGGCATTTTTCTTATTGTGTTTCCTGTGTGCAGTAAGTAAGAATGATTCTAGTCCTTTCAGCTTGTTATATTTGCAAAGTATGGTACAGAAAAGAAGTATTGACCAATTATATGCTTATCACGTGAGTTAGTGTTGCCCACACCTGGATATTTGTAAATCGTTTAATGTTTTATATATTTATTATTTATGAACTGTTTGGAGAAATTAGCAACAGTTGTAGTTAGTAACAAGTAAGTAAGTATAACGTATATTCTGCCTCATCTATTTTTATGGTAAAAAATTCAATAAAATATAGGTAAAATTGCATGAGTATTACATTTTGATATATTTCCAAAAATAGCATATACACAAGTGTGAATAATTATTATTCACAAAAGAAAGCATTGACATAGGATTGTATTAGTAGAACAAAGATACATAGACACTAGTACATTCACAAGGATAGACATGTCTAAAACAAGTAGAGCAAGGACTGGATTATGATAAAATATAAAGAAAAGAAAAATGAAAAGGAAAAAGAAAAAGGCTGTAGTTAATTCTACCTAATGTAATGAAAATTCATTGCAGTAGCAACATTAAACAAACAAATACTTTTCTTATTTGGTAAGTTGTTTAATATTGTTGCAGCACGATACACATACAAATTGATGACATTAGAAAGTGTCATTAATATTTAATTGCATGTAATATTTTCTGTCAGAGAAAATTTTTATTAATGTATGTTTTTTATAACGAGCAAGTAAAAAAGTTAATGTTAGAACATTAAAGGAAAAGGTGTCGTGTAACTGCAAGAAATGTTGTACGATGTATACATGCACATTTTAATCTTGCCAAATCTATGCTTAGGGTCTCGTTAATATAAAGTTTTGTTTGCTACATTTTTGGGACATTTTCTATTGTTTCAAGTCGTGTGTGTAAAAATAGAACTCATTGCAAATTTCACAATTGAAGTTTTTAATGAACCTTCTGGAATGCCATAAATGATAGCACACAACAGTGATTTTTTTAGACCTTTCTGGAATTACATGATTTTTCTTTTGGTTGTTATGAAAAACTAAGCAAAGGTTTGAATTTCTCGTCCTAAACTAAACTAATTAAAATTTAAAATATTCAACAATCTAGGAGAAATTAAACAGTTGTTTTGGCGTATGTTCATAGAGAAAACTTCATTTCAAAAGTGTTGCTGTGAACCATTCTGTTTAGGGGCTAGCTAGCTTGTTTATTTGCTAGAGATCTGCTCTTTAAAATTTTCAAACTCATGTTTTCCAGCCCTCAAAATTCAAAGGTTCATAGATAGGCAGGCACTAAGTGCCAACCAAATCTGGTGAAATTTTGCAGATCTAGGGTAAAATTAAGTTCGGCAAAGCTGTTTCAAATAACAAATTCTTATGTAATTTTGCAAAGGCTTATGGGACGATATCATTTTAAATATGTTATGACATGTCTAGAAGCATCCTTTCTGTTTAGAACAAGAGTTGTGGTTCTTATTTCAAAAGAAAAAAAAAATAGAAACTTTTGATTTAAAAAAATAATAATAAAAACAAATCTTACTTACATGAGGAGCCATGGTAAAAATATGTAAGTACTTGGTGTAATCATAATTGGTTATTTTAGAACCTAGAACCTACTCTTGTGTGACGAGGAAAAAAACAACGATTTAATTACCTACATAAGCATGTAAGCCACATTTTCGAACCATGCCTGTTTTTAGTAGTAATGCTGCGAACTTTTAATTTTTGAGGACCACACAAAAGTAGCTATCAAATAAATTTCCTGACGTCATTGTCGTCTTAAAAGATGCGTGAACGGGAAGTTTCAAACAGGCTCTTGAAATAAACTCTATTTAGTGGTAATATTATAAATAAGTCTTGCATTTTGGTGACTTTAAATGTGGACATGAATTTTCATCTGGGGAATAAGAAGGCTCGACTTCCCTTTCTTCCAAAGATGAAGAGCAAGAAGAAATAGAAGAAATGTTGTCTTTGCTCATGGGCTTAATGCCATATCAATTTGAACCTGAATGAGTCATAGAAACTGAATATTCTGATGTTAGATTTGGTGAAACATTCTACTCATGAACTTATGAATCTGCCATAAAAACTTCCTCATGTCCATTTTGTTTTTTTCTACTGTATGTGATCACACAACAACTTCTTCATGGTTTATTTTTATTCCTTACACGTTCTCATAATCTGTAAAAAAACCTGCATGCATTCATGTGTGTAACTTATTATCCAACACACCAATCATAATACAATCTATTTTAGCTAGCTCAAAAGTGGTTTCAATTTTAATAAAAGGTAATCAAAAGAAACAATAGATGTGCAATATTCCATCATTACGTTTTCCCAATTTTACTTTCTTAAAAAGTTTCGTGGACATGAGCGTAAACTGCTCGTGTTTTTGCTCCATGAAATAAATGTGTTACATCAGCTGATTAATTTAAGACCTCAGTCAAGCTGTGCTTAGGAAAGTACTGGTAGGAAACAAGAGGAGATCATTTGGAAAAATATTATAAATAGGAAGATAAACAGTTAACAAAATTGTATAATCATTAAAACGTTTTACCAATTTTACACGAATTCAAGATAATCAATCATCAAAAATGCAATGAATTTATAAAACAATTTTTTTGATGTAACAAGGAACTTTAAAAGCCAGGTAAGAAATACTAAGTCATAAAGAACCTTCAAAGTACTGCTCATCAAAGTGTAAATGACAGACTCTTATACTGTCATCTTTTGGTGTTTTGCTCTTTTAAAATTAATCAGACACGTTTTCTTCAATTTCTCATTTCGTGGAAGAGAGTAAAAGCTTATGCCTTCCTTTTGTTCTATCTTGCTTGAATACTTTTGAAATCCACGGCAGAACAGTAAACCATCATGCATTTTCATTCTTTTACCTATGCATAATTTACTCTACAAAAGCTAAAATGTACATCCATTTTTTACTAACAACTTGTTTTACATCAACTGCTCATGATTGAGGTTTGTCATCAGTGACATCACATGAATTGTCTAAAGCTCACAGTTCAAAACCACATCTGCAGACGGTATAAAACCTGTTAACAGTAGTCGCTTGGGATTTTTCATTGCACAGAATACATTTTCTAGGCTAAATTCATGTGTGCTGAATCCATTTTTGTTGAAATTTTAAAATTTGAAATCCACAGCACCACCACTCCTTTAAAAAGTAAAAACATTTTTTGTTTTTATTGAAACAGAGTACCGATAGCACAAGTTTTTAAATAAATGAAATGAAATTATATGTCAAACTTCAATATGAACAAAGGGAGGTTCCGGTCCTTCTGGAATGGGTGCTAATGGCTGGAAGAGAATTTTAACTTCCAAGTAGCCTTGATCTTCGAATAGAATTTGCAAACATAATAAAAAAGCTTTACATAAAAATGTAGAGGATGTCAGTCTTGACGCATTCTTGGCCTGTCGTCTAGTTTCTTTAGATAAAAGACCAGGTTTACTCCAATAGGTGTAGGAGAAGTTTTAAGAAGAAGCTGTTTCAAGGTCGGTTTTTGGGTCTGGATATTATTTTTTTCCTCTGCTTCAATCTTGCTTATGTTAAAATGTTAGTTAAAATGAATGTTACAGCCTTCTGAATCCACAACAGCATTCGGCAACGCTGTAGGTATTTGAATTTACAATGAAAAATCTTCGTTCGTGTTTTTACAAATGAGATATTTGTACTGTTTATTCTACACCATATTTAAATTTAATTAAAGGTTTATTATAAGTCATGGTTCATTTATTTTTCTAGTATCTTTTTTTCTTCAAGTCAATCAATGTAGCAGGTCGTGCACGTGCACTATAAAAAAATTCCCCAAAGACACACTCTTCATTGTAGCCATTTCCAAAACACAAAGAACGTAATAAAATTGTTTGCAGACTTTAAAGGTTTAGTATAATTTTAATATTAAAATTCACTATCAATATGTTTTTCTTTTATTTTAATGAAAATTAAGTTTGTGGCTCTTAGCACTAGATAAAAAAATTAGTTAAATTAATTAAGCATATGCACACACAACTCAGGAAATAACAAATTCTTATGTAAATGTGCAAAGGCTTATGGGCAATATCATTTTAAATATGTTATCACATGATGTCTAGACAAAAATACGGAAGCATCCTTTCTGTTTAGAACAAGAGTTGTGTTTCTTATTTCAAAAGAAAAAAAGATTATATTGAAACTTTTGATTTAAAATAATGAGAAAAACAAATTTGACTTTCATGAGGAGCCATGGTAAAAATATGCAAGTGCTTGGCTATACAAGCTATACACAATCAGTGAGTCTGAAATATCAAACATTTTGTAACATTAGTTATATCTGCAAATGGTGTTATGAGTCACAAGTGTCAACAGTCCTTCAAGTATCTATGTGAGCTCTTTCAGAAAAAAATACAAAGTGTTCATTGACGGCATCGTGGATTCATCATTTTCAATAGGTAGTTCAGTATTGTTGTGTGTCCGTTCCAGATCAATCAATGCAATCAATTAATTAATCAATTAATCAATAACCTTTTTGAGTATAGTTTTTAGAGTATAGTTTTTAGAATATGTTTTAAAGAGTCTTCAAATAATCTTACCAGCGCTTATCGGATATAGAGACCATACAAACGCACATAAAAAATTTAAAAAAGATTTGTATATGTAACCTTCCATGACATTTTAGCAGTAATCCTCTCTTTTGAAATGTTTATAGGTAGCAGTTCATAAAACAATAGGAAACGTTTCAAATTTAAAGATTAAATGTTTCAATCAAAACAATAGAAATATTACTTTGAAATGGCTTCATTAATTTTAAACATTTCAAAACCGTTACAGGATAGGATTTTAAATGTTTCACTAGTGTACTGAAATGTTTCATTGAATACAAAATGAAACATTTCATAAAATCCAAAATGAAACGTTTCAAAAGAAGGTGGTAGGTGAAGGTGAAACATTTCAAGTACAAAGTACTTGCTGACAGTAAATACAATTGCCGATGCATTAATACATTTATGTTAACAGTAAAGATCGTTACTGACATCTGAACTAACATGAGTGGATTTTTATGGCCACTACTATGATTTTCTAACTTAGAAAAGCTATCACGAGGGACTAGTTTTGGCCGTTACTACAATTTTATAAAATTAAATAAGTTGTCGTAAGTCGCTAATATGATTTTCTACATAGGTTAAAGAAGCTATAATAAGTTAACTTAATGACCTATTTTAGATAATTATTGTAGTAACAGCCAAAAAAAGTCACTTATAACAGCTTTTTTAAACCAGAAAGATACAGTACGGACGGATGCAGGACTGTAAGGTTGCTAAATGACTCCTGTTAATGACTTTAAAAAGTGTGAAGATGTTACTAATGACTTCCGTTAATGATCTCGTTTATCATAAATGTTTCATCATTTTACTCAGCTAGTGTATTCATAACTCAGAAAAGTGCTTATGACTTCTGTTTAAATGATGTTGTTTTCCATAATAAACTTTAGATACATTTATCATTAACAATCCTGTGATCCAAGATTCAACGATCTGTCCTTAAAAATGTTTATTTATAATTCAATACACCTTGTACAATATATTTATCATTAATGTAGCTATTGTAGCTCTGTCTTTCTTTTTCATTTAATGGTAGAGAATGATCACCTTTACACATTCTAGTGGCCTTCGATTGTTTTTAATCTAGATTTTAGAGGCTTAAAAATGGAACGAGCTGCCATATATTATCCTTCATTCTATAAGTTATAGAGGCTTAAAAATTGGACAGAGGTCATAGATCACCATTTAATCTACATTTTAGAGGCTTAAAAATTGAACTAATGGTCGTAGATCATTTTTAATCTAGGTTTTAGAGCCTTGGAAATGGGAGGGGGTCGTAGATCGTAGATGTTTCAAGGCTTAAATCTGGGACACAAGGCCATAGATTCCCTTCATTCTAAGTTTTAGAGCCTTGGGAATTGGACAGGGGTTGTGGATAGTCATTATTTTTTCATTTTAGAGGCTTGGAAATCAAACTAAAAGTCGTAGATCATTGTTTAATCTAGGTTTTAGGTTCTTCGAAATTGGACAGGGGTCGTAGAAGTTTTGCATTTAGCAACTTCGTTCCCAGACTGTTTCGTGTTAATAATTACTACTAAACTTCACTGCAATAAGTATATTTCAAAGTTTTAACGTCGCTAAAAAAAACTCATATCATGAATGACTTTTAATGGTCGTTACTACTCTTTCCTATCTTAGAAAATCTACCACAAGTGATTTTTTATAACTGTTACTCTTATTTCCTAGCTTAAAAAAGCTGTCACTCATGAGATTTTACAGCCGTTACTGTGATTATCCCAAGTCACAAGTGACTTTTTACGGTCGTTACTACAGTTTCTTAACTTAGAAAATCTCCCATGAATTATTTTTTGTGACCGCTACTGTGATGTTCTAGCATAGAAAAGTTGTCACATCTGACTTTTTACGGTCATTACAATGGTTTCCTAGCTTAAAGAAACTATCATGGGTGATATTTTACGTCCGTTACTGCAATGTTCTAGATTAAAAAACTATTGTTATTGAAAAATTACAACCCATACAACTTTATTAAAGATCTTTCAAACTTCAACCCTTACAATGATCATTTAGAATAATGGCTGATTGCAAGGCGATTCACTGTTGTAAGTAAGATTGAAACGTTGAAAAATAATTGAAACATTTAAAATAGGTTGAGATATTTCATATAAGTCTAAAACGTTTTTAAAAAAAATGAAACGTTTCAAAATAATAATGTAACGTTAAAAAAAAAAAGAAAAGTTTTATAAGCATTACAAAATAATATTTGAAACGTTTCGCAAAACAATAAAACAAACTTTTTGATTTGAAACGTTTCACTCTAGCGTTTCTGAAATGTTTCAAGGATTTCCTGCTAAAGTCTCATGGAAGGTCACATATATATTATTTTATTTTGCTTTAGGCATGTACGTTATTACTGACAAAATTTCGGAAATCCTTGCCTGCAGCTTTCATGTAGTGTGCATGAGTAAACTACTCAATGTGATTTGGTAGTTAAAAAAACTTATCACCCTCGTTCCAGAAAGATTTATAAGCTAGCAGTTCCTACCATGGTATTTTGTTGCCTATGAAGAACGATATAGGCCGAGGTGATTTTTTGCTGTAAAAATAATGCGATCACCAAAAGTGTATGAGATGTCACTCCCTACATTTTATGTGCCCTCCCTACACTGCATTGGTGAACTGCCACTAGTGAGATATATTTTTAGATAGATAATTGTGCTAGTCTGTTGGTCATTTTAAACTAGGAAGACATAGAAACCTCCAAAAAGGCTAAGGATTCTCATGGTTTCTCAATGGGTTTTTATGACATATCAAAATTCAAGATTTGTTAAGTCAGATGTTTCAAATATCTGAGGCTGGCCACATAAGACCATTATCAACCTCTCCTTGAAAAGTGAAAAGAAGACCAAGTTGAATTAGCCTATTTCTATATCTACCTACCTAATACCCTAATTATAGTCCCCCACCTGTCAAAGTAATGTTTCCTCAGTCTTATAACTCCAAAACTACTCAGCTTCTGTTGTTATTTAATTATCCATCACATTTTCTCCATCAACAAGAAGTGTTTTCCCTGTTCCCTTGTGAAATACCTTCACCACTACAAAGTACACAGAGAAATCCGATCTGATATCATGTATTGTTGTATTCTGACATGTGATGTTTAAGCAAGATCTTGCTAATGATAATAAGATAAACTAAGGTGTGTAGTTAAACTGTTTGAACACTAAACGTATGAAATGACAGACAGACGGAATCACAGATGAAAAACTGCCCTAACCAAAGTTCGATATTCTGACCACTAAATATAAAATGATTAAGTAACGGATTCTTTATGTCCACTAGGCTAAGTTTAAAACGGGTTTGAGTATATGCCTAAGAGGTGCTGCAACTCTAAATCAATGGATACATTTATTAGAGGTTATACGCTATTGAAACTGAATTCTGAGCTTAGCTATATGTGTAAACTATTTCTTAAACTTAATTATTGTTTCTCCAATAATTAACTAACGTTAGTTATTCCATGTAAATAAATGGCTCCACATCATATTTTCTTGGTAGGTTTACCATAGAATTGAAGCCCCTTTCACAAACATGGCATTTACAGATTTGTAAACAAAGCAGTAAACCTATATGAAAAAAACGTTATTTACTTTGACATAATTGTACAGCAGAACTATGGCATGTTTCTAACAAATATTCCTGGCCATTTCACATAAAGTTGCGGTAAATAAGGCTCAGCTGTTTGCTAAACTATACCCAAATTGAAACAAATCCACTGAACCGAGGTATTGGCTCAGCATTCTGTGTATACTACCATGAAATTTACATTTTGTCATGTCTTCCTACTCAGCTCTGTCTTCTTGCACTGCAAGAGAATATTCTATTTAGTTTCAATAAACAAAAAAGTGAAATTGACACTAATTAGTAGCATACGACCTGTTATTCTCTACATCCTTGGAAAGAGTCAGCATACTTAAGATGCTGTGTTGATGTGTTCCCTTATAAGTGGTTACACAATATACTGCTGTTTATTCTAGCCATACAGCCTCTGAAGCCCACGTGTACAGCTGTTGTTGACGTTGGCTTCATCCTTGACTCATCTGGTAGCCTGAGAAATGATTATGGAAAAGAGAAGGACTTCTTGAAGACTTTGGCTGCAACGTTTGGAGTCAGCTCAAATGCTTCTAGGGCAGGTGTAATAACATTCAGTTACTACACTGAGCACAGCATCAAACTAAATGATCACTCAAATTTGGCCGACTTTAATGCAGCAGTAGACAATATTCCTTTGATGGGTTCAACAACAAGGATTGACAAAGCCCTCCGTCTTACACAGAAAGAAATGTTTAGTCTTGCGAATGGTGCTAGACATGGTATTCCCAAAGTGCTCATTCTGCTAACAGACGGTTCTCAGACACAAGATGTTGACGCTGAAGATCCAAGAGATATTGCTACGGAACTTCGAGCAGCCGGCATTTCCATTCTCGTTTTTGGTATAGGAAGTGGTGTAAACCAAGCAGTGTTGAATGACATTGGTGGTGCTGCTGCTAATGTGTATAGTGCAACGTCCTTTGATCAGCTGATTGGTAGTCATTTGATAGAAAATATCAAGAGTGTCTCTTGTGCAAAAACACTGCGTGAAAACTGAGATTATATTGAAGTTGTGAATGTGACTTTTTGGTATAATCTGGGTAGATAAGACCGATTATCTGTGAAATGATATTATCTCTATAATACAGCCGATTATACCGTTTTATCTTCGTAAATAATATAGATAATATGAGAACTAGTTAGTTTTATCTAGATTTTGTTGGATTATTTCACTTGAGTTAATCAGAGACCGATTATCTCGTATTATTTCGTATAACATTAGTAAGGTTTTCTCAGATAATATTGTTGCAAAAAAGAAATTTTTGAGGAAACTAGTAATCTGTTATTATGTTAGTTAAACAGATTCTCGAAAATACTTTTCATTATCTCAAATTAGTGTATCATGGAGAAGTTTGATGGTAGAAAAATTAATATTGTGTTAACGTTTATTACCGCTGAATATATTTTATAAACCGAAATTCTGGTAACAGATACTTTCTTCGGCAAAGGATATATATTTACAGCTACATTAGTACAAACTACACATAAAATGTTAGAACATAAGACAATTATTTCACTAAAAATATATTTTTCCAGAAAGAACTTTACATAACTTTAACTAACATTTTATGTTTTGTTTATGCTTATGATGTTTATGCTTAAATAGTAAATTCTTGCCTGTTTACTTCATCCCTCCCCTTGCGAAACGTATCCGTACTTCTACACTTACATTTCTTTATTTTTTGGAAAAGCACTTACATTCTGACAGCGCTTACGTTCCACATTGCGCTTATTCTCGGGAATTTTTCAGTGGCCATTACAAATTACGCTTACTTTCGGATTGCGCTTACTTTCGGAACTTTACGGTACTGTTAGTTTTTTAATTTTCAAGAGATTTAATTTTCAAATTGAAAATTCACA
>JANTOQ010355575.1:0-12323 GCA_027564595.1 Bythotiara depressa
TCCGCGTCACCTGAGTCTTGTACACATCATTAAACCTACAAAAAATTACAATAAAAATTTAATCACTGCTATTAGACCTATGTATATTAATTTTGTTTTTCAGGTTAAAACTTATGAAAGGTTAACACCCCTTAAAGTAATGGGCAAAAGTGTTAGTAGTTTGCAGAAGATAACACCAGGTGATTGCCTCATTGCATTTTCACAAAGGGAAATATATAACCTGCGAAATGCTGTGGAAAAATATAGCAGTTTGAGATGTGCTGTTATTTATGGTAACTTGCCTTCAAACGTGCGTGTTGATCAAGCTCGTCAATTTAATGATAAGAATGGAGATTGTGATGTGCTGATCGCTTCAGATGCTATTGGCATGGGAATGAATTTGTGAGTGATTTGATAGTGCTTTGTTTCATGTATAACGTGTGCATGATGTGGCAAGTGTGAAAGAAATATGATGAATATTATGAAACTAATACATACTGTACATAAACTAATAAAATGTCTTTCATTACATTTATATATGTGATATGTTGGCTTTTTCTCTTATTTCGTTTTTTCATCATTTATTGAAACGTTTAGCTATTTGTCATGTCAAAACAGAGGACTAAGATGGCCACATTGATGGGTATGTGATCATACTAGTTAGGAGCTTTTTACACAATTTGCTTAGTACATGGTCTTCGAAGCAGTAAAATAATTCAAGCATATATTTTTCCATGTTGTACTTATGTCATAATATCTAGTTTGTGTATCATTTAACAGGGTTCCTATATATTTATGACTAAATCCCTTTTATGGTGATTGATAAGAAGGACACCTAGTTCATAATTTTAACTTGCTACAGTTATCTTTCCGATATGTGTTACCCTTGCAAGCATGTAAAGCGCATGTAAATATATAACAACAATAATACAAGCATGTAAATATATAACAACAATGGACAGTTTTTAACATTATTTTTTATTTTTAGGAACATTCAGCGAATAATATTTAGTAGTTTGAGAAAGTTTGATGGATACAATGTGACCAGTTTGACACCACATCACACAAAACAAATTGCTGGTAGAGCTGGAAGATATCGATCGATCTATGAAACTGGATATGTTACAACGTAAAGTCAAATATTTAGTTCATTAACTCATTCATCCTTCCTGCACATTGGGTATCATTGCTATAAGAAGTTTAACTTATTTTAGAATTTCCAAAATGGGTGCTTTTTATGTTCTTGGTAAATTCTAACCACCAATGTGCTGAAATCTCCACAGAGCATTTTGTATGTGTGGTCAGGATTCCATTTGTATTTCATAGCAAAGACTGTATCCATTGTTCTGCCTCAGCTTACCTTTTTGTATCTTCATACACCATTATTAAGCTATAATAGAGAAACCCTTTAATCATTTCATTGCCATTTTTCAGGGGGTTAATTATTGGACGTATGATGTAAAGTAAATGTAGTAAAAGCAGTTGAAACCCCCTGGTTCCTCATAAAATTAGAAAGGATTACAATGACAAGTTTTTAACCAGGACGAATGCTTATGCATTAAAGGATAAAGACAACAAGTAGCAAATTTTAATTTTCAATTTTATCGATTTTTGTGATTTTTGGATATCTTACTATTTTTGAATATTTTAATGACATAATATATATACATCCTGAAATTTTACTAGAATCGCAACTCACAAAATTTGCCATGGTGATTTTAAAGTATTACCAGTAGGAGTAACAAAACATGTAGTTAATTATTATTTTTAGATTAGAGTCACATGACATGCCACAACTAAAATCACTAATGAAATCCCCTATTAAAGACATTCAGGTAAAAAGTGAGATTATTTCTATACGTTCCTCATTGAAACATGTGACATACCAGAATATCTTAAAGTATCTCTTCTATGACATATTTAAAATCTCTGTACTTTTTATATATAAAGAAGATCTTTTCTCTTCTTTGTATATAAAGAAGATATTTTCTCGTATTAATTTTTAGAATCTTTAATTTGTTTATTCTAAAATCCCAATGTTCATTTTTTATCTATGGTGCATGGATAAGAAATGTGAAAAGATTCTTACGATTTCCCCCATTAAAAAAATAGGATACTGCTGCCTCTGGAAAATGTATATACAGCATATCAAGTTCGCTTATAAAAATTTACATTTCCTTTAGAAAGCTGGTATTTTACCATCCTTTGCCCAACTGGAACTTCTATCATTTGCTGTGCCTGGTAAAAGTTTAATTGAAATCATGGTGAGTTTATAATTTGTATTTTATTCTGGAGGAGCTGTTCATCAGTCAGGAATTTTGGCTTTAAGCACTTAAAAGCTTAATCACTTTTGGCTAGATATATCTGTTTTTCTAAGTAAGATTTTGTTTAGTTCCAGGACCAGAAAACCTTTTAATACCTATGCCAGTATTCTTTGTTTCTGTAAAGTATATCATTCACAGATAAATCGATTCACTTTTTTATGCAGTTTCTTCAATCATATTTATTGCGAAACAAACACATGTGCAAAACATTTAAAGGGAAATGCAGAATAAGCACATTTGTAGTGCGTTTTAGCTCACTCTTCGCCTTGCTGCTAAATTAAAGCTGCTAAATTTTGGCATGTTAAACATTTCTGCATCTAAATTTACATATGTTTGCTTAAAGCCATTCATCCCTTCGAATGTATCTATTCACAATGATCGGGCACTATTGGAAAGAAACTATACATATAAAGTTTGTAGTTGTTTAGTAGGTTTAAAGTTTTTAAATATTTATGTAAAGTTTTAAAACATAGCATGTGATTTACTTGAAAAAAGCCTGAGTAAAAATTTACTAGTTCTTATATAAACAAAGTGTGTATTTCTGAGCACACAAGGATTACCATGAGGTTCTTATTCATGACTGATCAAGAAACAGTAAATGTCACAGAATCTTCACAATTTCATAACATTTTTGAAATACTCAACCACGCAACAATGAATTGAAAATTGTGGCACAAGTCCACTCTTCTATGCCAAATCTCTGTTGGCCAGGGGCAAATTCTAATATAGAGTGTAAGACCTATACTTGGAGTTTCAGAAAAAAAATGTTTGCCATTATAATATTTCTTGCACACGTCTTTTACAGACCAGAATGTATATTTTAAAGGTGCAAAGGGGGACCACACATAATTGAATTTTGAAAGTCATGCACGAAAAAACTGTTACCTTTCAGAAATGATATGGTTTGTATTACTTTGATTTGTGGTACATTAGATATTGAAATACAAAAACTGGATAATTCCAAAAATTTTTTGCCAACTCTGCAGAATTTTGGAATATTTGTCCTCTTTTTCTCATGTAATGCAGATCACAGTAATACATGCCATATCATTTCTGAAAGCACTAATTAAGGTCTTTCAAGCCATACTAATGAAATGTTTCATAAGTCCCGAGAAAATGTTGATGTTGGCAGAAAAATTGCGATTTTGGCAATTTCGAATTTACAAAATGTTTATTTGAAGTTTTAATGTAGGTGAATAAAGTATTTTTCCACATGTCATACATACATAATATTTTCACATTTTATATTCAAGTACAGTTTCCCGATGAAGTGCTTCTTTCCATTTTTCATATGAAATTTTCTTTAGAACAGGTTCATAGAGATGTTGAATATTATATATGAAACACCTCACAAATAACATCCTTATACATTTGTATTTTTTTGTATTTATTTATTTGCATTTGTATTCAAACTTGTCTTTACGCTTGATATTGTGTTTCAGGATATTTTTGAGATGGTGATGATGTTAGATAAAAATTATTTCTTATGCAACATTGAAAGATTTAAGGTATGCTCCCTTTTTTTATGATGTTTTTGTCATTTAATTTTGCCAAATGTTAATATCTTGTATATACACTTTTTGCATGATTTGAAATTCAATCACGTTTTCTGAAGTTTTGCGTTGAATGTACCACATTAATAATTTGTAGGGATAGCTCACTGCTAAGCTAAAATATTCGTTTGAGTTTATAGCCCAAAGGCATTGTTCACATTTATGTTTTTTAGTAATTAAAATAATCGTATCACCAAACATTATGTTGATTTATAGGCATTTACAGGTGTAAACACTTTTGTTAATTGAATCACTTGGTATTACACAATGTTTATACTTTAACCGAAATGTTTTGGGTTTTGTTACTGAAATTCGACCAAGACATCTAAAGTAAAAATTGTGTTCTCCCATTTAGATAGTAGCACAAGAAATCAAGCACATCCCTCTAAATTTATCACAAAGTTATTTATTTGCAATCGCACCAATGAATATATTGAAGAGTAATTTTGTTTGTTCAGTTATGAAAAAGGTAGGTGGTGTCAATGTTTTACTTAGTTATGATTAGTAAACAAGAGATCACGATTTATTTAGTTAAGATTAGTAACAAGAGATCACATTTATTTTGTATTTTTAACAATAGAGGGACTGATTATAACATATATACTTATGTTTGTAGCATAGCTGATTATATATTTAGAAAAGATTTCCTTTTAAAAGGAAAATCAATGCACTTACTTTTTAAAAACACCGAAATATCCCATGTAAAATGCTGACGTCAGTAGCACCTGTTATGACGTCATGGATCAAATATTTTGACCTAACTGTCAAGACAATAGTCCATAGTGACTCTGGTAAAAATAGCCCAGGATTAATAGGGTTAAAATGATTGTTTCATACATTCTCTCTCTCCTCTTTTAATGCAACTAATCTACTACAAAAGAATATCTTACAACAAGTTTTGAAACGAGTTCAGCCTGCGTATGGGACTCTGTTATGTCGTTTTTAAGTTCAATTGTAATAAAACACAATTTCTTCTAATCGTGAACGATTGCTGCTCTCTTCTGTTAAGGTTTTTGTATGAATATCCCGAAAGTTTTTACATACTCATATTTTTGCTACTTATATAGACTACTGAAACCGATAATAGAACCAAAACAAAGGGAAACCCAAATTCAGCTGTTGCTGCAACTTTTTTTTTCATGGGCAATGAAGGAAATGATAATACTTTAAGATATAGATATTTATGGTGTACCATCTTATTTCAACGTTAGATGATTATTTTTGTTGTATTTTCTTTTGGTGGTATGTTTATGTTTATGTTTGTAAGAAAATACATGTTATCAGATCATGTAGAATCTTAAAAGTATTAATTTTGGTAAGCAATTAAAGTTGGTCGAAATTGCAATTCACTTCAATTCAAGCTTCTCAATATTACTGACGGAGTTTAATTTGATGATGAATTATCCATCCTCGTTTCCTGGATGTGGGTGGCCAAAAATTGACATTTTTGCAAGGAGTTTAGATTTTGTCACCATTGTAGGTGCAGCGCTGCTGTTTCTGTATGTGATTTAGTGAATACAAGACTGAAATTGTCTTTAATGTAACACGTGTATATAAACACCAGCGGAACGATGGCACCACCACTCGTCCTTTATTAATTATTTATTAATTACATCTGGATTATTGACTCTCTGTAATATGTTTATGTTCCTAGCGAAAATGTATCGTGACCCTAGAACCTGCTTCAGTAGATCCGTTGATTGGATATTCTGGTTTTCGTGCCAGAAAGGTAGCAACACCGCTGTGGTCTTTTTAGCAAATTTAACCCTTTTAAACGACTGAACTTTCCAGTAAATACCCTCCCTTAATGATTATTCCTATATCAGACATAGACTTTCTCAGCTCATCCATTTGTTTTCGTGCATGCGTTGTGCGGATCTCATCTTTATTGTGTTGTATTTTATTCAATGGATTTATATAAGCCTGGTTTGAAATTCTGGTTTTTATTTTGAAAATGTTTCGAAAGAGTAAAATGAAGTGCAAATGTGATGCATCTAGTTGTTGCGCCTCTCTTGTAGTATTGCGTTTTCCATACAGTTTTCAGTTACTTTAGAATATGGCAGCTGAATTATTTTACACGTTGCATTGAATTTATGTTATAGTTTGCTTGGTGTGTCAGTGAGAACCAGGAAATTTCAGCAAGTAGATTGAAAGAAATGGTCCGTTGGCCACCAAGAGGTGATCCACGTTCATTAAGAGCTTTACAACATTTAGAATATATCCACGAGGTGTTAGACTTGTACAGGTGGCTGAGGTGAGAAGTTATCTTGTATATCTGCTTTGTTAAGTACAAAGTAAAATGCCGTATTTCTCAAATAAACGCCTTGGACGCGTATTTGAGTTGGACGTCTATTTGAGGTGGCGTTTAGTCATTTTAAGGCTGCATTCGAGCAAATTCTTTACTGTAATTTGTACTGATTTAACTGTTTTTGAAGAAAATCTCTGAATGTCAAGGAAAAGTTTAGCCATTTATTTGTTTCGTACATTTTTATATGTAATTATGATTACATACTACTATTATAACCAGCAGTGAATAAGGAGGCTAGAGAAAATGAATATATTTTTCTTGTTTGGAGTAAAAGTCGACTGTTAACATTTAGGTTTAATACCAATAGTCAGGAATTTTTTTATTTTAAAAACCTGGTAAAGTTACAGAGATTTATCGTAAACAAAAGCTGTTACAACCTTTTTGGTGGGGCCATGTTTACTTATACATTTCAAAACTTGTATTTTCAGCTACCGCTTTGAGAATTTATTTAACGATCGTGATGGAATAGTTGAACTGCAGGAACAGTTAGAAGGAATAATTAGTCGCGCTGTGGATGCAAATTTAAAATATTACAAAGATAAAGAAGGAGCAAGAAAATTTTCCACGATGCGAATGAAAAGAAAGAAAAAAAGTAAACGTTATTTATAAATACCCTGTTTCGTGAAAAACGGATTACATTTTTTTAGACGAGCCATAGTTTAAACCACACCTCTATCTGACGTAAATATTTGAAATTTTCCAACGCATTGAAAAAGTGTAAGGAGTCGTAAACAAAATACGAGCAGTTGCGTAAAGGCGAGTATACAGGCTACGATTTTTACAGGATTTTTGTTATTTTCCAAATTATTTTTCTCAAAAACAAAATTCTTTGACGAAAAACATTTATTTTTCGATCATAATTTTTGTTTTTCATTTTCAATACATGGCGCGTTTTTCGTTAAAAATCAAAACAACATTTTAAAATGGCAGATGAGAGAGAGATATTGCTGTGGATTGTATATATATATATATATATTATATAGTAATAATCTCACTCAACTTTTCTACATGAAGATGAGAATTATGATAAATTAACAAATAATTTTATTCTTCTTAGTACTATCAATTGTAGTATTCTTTCAAAGATATTTAATGGTTCACTAATTCATTAAATACGAGTTAATGAGGCTCCCCTACCTACAAAATTTTCATTTCACTTTCTTGTATATTTGTTATTTGGCTTGATGTCCCTAATGTGTTTATTAGAAACCATTGTCGTATGTGTCTGTATTATGCTATCCTGTCCATGTTAGCCCTTGTTCACGTTTATCCTGTCTATGTTAGTCCTTGTTCAAGTTTATCCTGTCTATGTTAGTCCTTGTTCACTTTTATCCTGTCTATGTTAGTCCTTGTTCACGTTTTTTATTTTTTATTTTTGTTACACAGTCTGTTCTTTATATAATTTTTTATTTTTGAATAGAAAAAAAAGTATCTACCCATGATTGATTTTCTAATAATAATGTAGTTTCTTGGTGTAATAGTATTTTTGAGTATGAAAGCGAACATATTAACCCCTAATGAATGCACAGTGTCCCCTGGAAAGGAATCAATCATTGGTCATTTCTTTGCTATTTTGCTTTTTCACGGGAAATATTGGAAATTATTGGAAATATAATGTAAAATAAATTTGGTAAAAGCTAATAACACCTCCTGGTTCCTCATAAAATTATAAAGGTTTCCAATGGGAAGTTTAACATAACCAGGAGGTATGCTTATGCATTAGAGGGTTAGTGTAAACCGAATCAATAACTAATTGCTGTGAACAAAACCACGTGACATATAAAATGTTTGCCTTGTATTGGGGTGTTTTCAAAATTTCTGGAATGTTTATTGAATTCAGAAAGTCCTATAGTCTCGTTTCATGCATGGTTTCTCTGGAAAGGAATCAAATTTTCATACTCTTCATTGCTATTTTGCTTTTTACAGGGTGTTAATTATTAAAAATTATAATGCGGGTAAAGGAATGATAAGACCCACAGGTTCAATATAAAATTCTAAAGTTTTCCAATAAGAAGTGTATAATAGGCAGGAGTATATAATATATATTTAATGCATAGTGCCCCCGGAAAGGAATCAAATCATTGGTCATTTCTTTGCTATTTTGTTTTTTCCAGGGGTTAATTATTGGATATATAATGTAAAATAAATTTGGTAAAAGCTGATAGACCTCTAAAGGTATCTAATGGGAAATTTAATATAACCAGTAGGTATGTTGCTGCATTAAAAGGTTAAGGCTATTTTCTTATCCGAACTTCCCAGATGTTGTTATTCGACTGGACCAGAATAATTCCTGTGAAAACATAGAAAAATTTCCCATGTCATACAAATTTTGGATATAAAAGATACCGCCAGGAGTAGAGGATTTTTTCCCCTTTAGCAATTGTAGTTCACAAATGGCACTTCTATTCCTGCATTGACATATAATATTGTATTGTATATAGACATGCACGGATCCGGGGGATAAAACCTAAAACCATTCGTGCTTCGAGTTCGGAAATACTTTCGCTGTGCAGTTAACCGAAGGTACGCAAAGATGTTAACATAATCAAAACAAGACAATAATGATAATAATAATGTTTTTGTATTTATTAATTTGTCACGTAAATTTATCTCACTTATTTGGAACCTTCTTTGTTTTCGCAAGCCGGTAGGTGTCTTGTTTACTAACTGAGGGAGCTCGTGCAGGCTAGAGCACCTTGGAAAGAGAGTCGAGCTAGCAAGGTAAGTGCATCGGCCCAACAATTGGACCTCTTGTTTTCAATACCTCTTATTTCTACTTTCATTTCAAATCTTTCCTTTGACATGGTCGCCATTTGATAATCTGTTTCAAATATTCCTGACATTCTGCACCAGAATCTACCGATTTGGAAATTTTTGCTATAGGAAGTGTAGAATTGGCATACACGTAATAGCAAACATTCCGATACGTTTCTACGATACAATTCTTGCAGTAGACTGAAGACAATTTTAAAGATAAGTTAAATGATATGCCTATACAGTCAGAGTACCAGCAATTACCACAACACGTAGAGTGTAACATCCCTTTCTTCTGGCATCCTTCGCAATTAAAACTACCACTCGACGTGGTTTTACTGTCCTCCTCCTCTTGCTTCTTCTGTTCCAGGTCTGCCTTTTTCTTAGCTACTGCAAAAACTTCAAAATAACTTTTTGTCCTCCTTCCATGCTTTTTTCATAATTACCTCATACTCGGTTGACTTCCTTCCTTTCTCCACATTTTCTTGCTGCGGTTCCGGATCCAAAAATACTATTTTTTCTGGCATTCATTCTTGTCTTTCTTATAACATTGATCCAGTGAAGGTTTTATCTTTTTTTCATCATCTTCACTTGATTGATTTGCAACATTATTTCCTTCATTTTCAACTTATGTTGTTGCTCCTACCAGTACATTTGACTGTGACAACATCCCCTTCATAGACCCTTTCTCTTTCCCTTTAATTTTTGACAACTCTTTGATAACGCCATCAGCACTCTCTCTAAGAAGGCCTTCGTTATCATCCATGTTCTTTTTTTGGGAACTCTAGGGAACGGTTGTTTAGAAAGGAAGTAAACTTTTCAATGCGGAAGAATTCTTCAGCTTGAGCATTTGTATTTATATCGTTTTCTAAGTTTCTTACTTTAATCTTTTCGAAAAGGTTTCCATCAAATTCACCTTTTTGTGAATTTTTTTGAGCTGAACGGCGATTATCAAGCATATTCTCTATCTCTTCCGACAATAAGTTTACCAGTTCGTAATTGTTTATAGCCTTTTCTGATACACTTATAGCCGCCTGTATTTCTTTGGACATAATTGTTGAGCACAATATAATATGCGCACTTTCTACAATAGTTTTAATACTAGCAAACATTTTGGTGCGCAAAAGTCTTCCTATTAAACGCATTACGAATTGTTGAATATAATTTCTGTTTCCTTTCGCTGCACCTTCTACCATGCGCTTTACACTCCTCATAATATGTGCTCCACAGACATATGGGATGCAGGGAATATTCATGCGCTTGTTGTTGAAACGTATTTCGTAGCAGCTGTTAAGAGACTGAACTGATGTAGAACAGTACCAATCAGTACTAAACTAAAATCAACCCGTACAATTTTAGGCCTTTTGATAGCGTTCTGAGCGTAGACTTTCTTCTCATAAGCTTGAACATTCGAGAGAAACGATGCTAATGATTCAGTGCTGTGGTCACTAGTACTATATTCTGCAATAGCAATTGATGGGTATCCTTTAAACGGAAGCCTTGCAAGTGCGTAGTAGAGCAACTTCTTATATGAGAAATATTTTTAAATAGACACCCTGTTGTATAAAGAAAGACAAATTCGCGCATCATCAATTCATAAAACCAACGTATCGAACCTTCTGTAAACGTGACTACATTTATTTAATCTGCCACATTAATGTAGTGAAAATATCCAAAATAATTTCGTCTCTCCATGTTTTCAATCACTGCAATCTCATCCGCTTCTTCGAACTCCTTTCTCATTGAGAGCAGTTATTGTACTACAGTTTGTTTTGAATATCCTGTCCTGAAACAGCTGATTCGAGTCAGATTACTCAATACCTGTTTCTTTAAAAGTTTGGTACCAGATTCGAATTCTCCTCCATCAGATTTTCTTGCACCTCTCCGGCGTTGTGCCTAAAAGATTACCAAACTTTCCGATGCATATTCGCCTGAAATAGCGTATTTCTATTTCCGCATAATTATGACGTCATAGGTGACGTCAGAGAATTTTTTTTCTCATTTCTATTATACCTCATGGTGTTGTCTGCGTTTCTGAGCATTGATTTTTAGTTTGCTTTTTTAATTGGGAAATATTGGATAAGAAGTATTTCAGTCGCAACGGATTTCCTAGGGTACCGCGCATGTGCATAATTTGTGAAAAATCAGGAGAGTTTCAAAATTCAAATTGAGTTACGATATCTCTCCGACTTCCACTGTGATAGCTAGCTAGCTACGTCCTCCTACTACTGATAAATTAATTTCACTCCAAGATCAGTAGTATATTCTGAAATTAAGACTCCACTTGACCCCCACTGGTCAGACAAGACGTATGACGACTGAACAAAACAGAAACTTTCCCACACGGTTTTTGGTTTTGTTTGTTGATTTTTCACGATTTAGACCACAATCCCTTGCCCTAATTACGTGCATATGTCACAAGACATCAATATTTGACACACGAAATACCCTCCACCACATTTGTGAAAAATTTTGTTAGAAAGGAGGAGTGCCGCGACTATTGTTTAAATGTTCCTTTGATCTCACCGGCCTTCAGAATTTTTTTACTACTTCTATATTTCCTTACGCACACGGCTCTATATTACCCACGCTTAAGCGTGGACGATAAAAAGTTTATACATATATTTCTCTTTGGTTCTTCGTTTTATGTTTCGTACACTTGTACATTAATGAACTATCAAAAAGCATTTCGATTGAATAATAAATTTCATGACATAATTAACCCTTTAATGCATAAGCATACCTCCTGGTTATATTAAACTTCCCATTGGAAACCTTTATAATTTTTTGAGCAACCAGGGGGTCTTATCAGCGTTTACCAAATTTATTTTTCATTATATTTCCAATAATTAACCCCTGGAAAAAGCAAAATAGCAGAATAAATGAGCTATGATTTGATTCCTTTCCGGGGGACACTGTGCATTAAAGTGCTAAAGGGTTAAAATGTTTTTGTTTGAAAGAAATCAACAATATTATTTATTACAACAAAAGAACAATTGAAAAGAACTAGAAAATGGTAATACATAAATGTTATCTTAACTTCAGTCAGCCAATCAAATCATTTCTTTATGTTTTATTGTGACTGAGGGTATCAAAGAGAGGACTGCGAAGTTTAATGTAGTTAGGACAATTTAAAAGGAAATGCTCGACCCAGGGACGGATTTAGACATTATTCTGAGGTTGTGAAACTTTGGCTGAGGCCCGAGATATAGCATTTTTATGTCTCATGTTAGACTAGATTACTCGTTTCTTTTATTATAAGCCGGAAGGAGAAGAGCAGGAATCAGATTTACGGCAATTTTTCTTCACGCGCCCCTCTAAAGAAACGACTAGCACGAAATTTTCTCCACTGGCAATTATATCATATTTACTTAGAAAGGCCATTTATTGCACATAATAATAACA
>JANTOQ010355686.1:0-12321 GCA_027564595.1 Bythotiara depressa
GGAAGTGATATCACCAGAGAGTACTGCCTGTTAATTCCAATAAATACAAAATAGGTATTTGGTAAAAAGAAATGTAATTAATAGGTGGGCTAGACTTTTTCCCCGTAATAATAGCTCATTCGCCCATTCACACCATTTAGACTCAGTGATAAAAGTTATTACATTAGAGATAAATGTTTTTGTTTGTAATTGTATTATAACAATTCGCATAAAGAAGAAATTCTTACAACCTATGAAATATTTAATGGCAGAAATCATTAGCTTGGGGTTGTCAAAGAGTTTTAGACATTGAACAGAAGAATGCCCAACAAAATCTTGATGTATTTTAATAGTATTTGTTTTGGCATAATGGTTAATGGTATCCTGAAAATTCTGACAAAAAGTCGCAGTCAGTGTCTAGTTTGCAGTTTAAGACCACACTGATGACAAATTTGGTAGATATGTGAGGCAGATGGACAGATAAATTTTAGACGTGAACTCTTACATAACATAAACAAAAGAGAATACTATAATAATATAAATATAATAATAATAAGATGTTCTTTAAAATGATCACTTCTAGAATTTGAAAAACAGAGTGATCTGATCAACCTGAGGTCACGTGATGGAGTCAAACAATAATATACATTTTCACAAGAGGTATCATGAATAGTGGCTGTGATTAGAAGTTAGGCATTATAAGAGATTTAAAGTCAATATGTTAGTAAATTAACCAAAAATGGTGTTTAAGTATTTCTCATTCTTGAGATATGATGACCCGGGCAAGGTCGACCTCCTTCCCAGATCCTTTTTTCGTTTTTTATATACGGAATATTTGATATCGTCCTCCGATATCAATACGAGAACGAGGCCCTAAAAACGAGATTGTTAGTGATAAAGGTTAATTCATGTTAATTGTGCTACCTAACCTTTATTTTCAAAAATGGTTGTCTTGGTTACCATGATTCCAGATAAAATGCTTTAGCTCCAAATTTCAATTCTCAGAAGAGCTCATTCAATTAATTCATAACTAGATAGTTTTACAAAACCTTGAGCTATAAATAATAAATAAGTAACATGTCATTTATTTCCATGGAGTTTGTTGCAGATATTTTGCTCATTCTTTCCAAAGTACTTTTCTAAACAAAAAGTTTCTCTGTAACTAACAATCATTTTGAACAGATGCATTATTTTCATATTAGGGGAGAATCTAGGTTTGAATTACTTCCAGAAAATGGGCGGGCACCCAAATTCAGACAACTGATTTTTATATATTTGCTAACTTTTCCTTCTGCAGCCAATATCATCAATATAAAACCAATTTAAAGTCACGAATAAATATACAACCTTAAAAAATATTTTCTTAAGCCAAACATAAGCTGTTTTGGAAGGTTAAAGAAAAAAGTCTCCATTATTCTGTGCTACCTTCACTCATCCGTACATGTCTCCATTTTGTTATATTTTTATATTTTGTTATATTTTGTTGTCTTATGCATGATTCTTTATATTACTTTCTGACTATTAAGCCTGATTTCCATTGAAATAATGTTCGCATATTCTCAGGCCGTTTTCTATTGTTTTAAGATGTGTGAGCAATAAAAGGTAGAACTTGTTCCTCACTTTTGCGATAGACTATTTAAAAGACCTAATCTGAATCCTGCAAAATTAAAAGTAGTGAATTCTCACATTACTCTGTCACTCCTTTTCCGTAACTTGCACAAAGCACAAACATGTTTGTTTCTTAATTCTTTTCTGCCAATTAATTGCGTCACATGTTCTGCACCTTCATTCATTTATTAACCAGCTTAATTAAGGAGAAGCTCAGTCAAAATGAAAATTTGAGAAAATTGAGAAAGCTCTTTCTGTTTCATAGATATTCAATTATAAATTTGCTCTTAACAACAATAGATACTTTGCCTTATAATGATGACATTATGATTACATCATAATACACAAAGTTCATGGTATATTCAGATTGCAAACAAACACCTGTTTTCAGAGATGGGAAAATATTTCAAAATTTCTGGTCATGTCAGGTCAGTTCTTTTGTATTACTGACACACTTAACTATGTGCCACAAACAAGTATTTTTGAGGAACCATGCTCAGTTTGGGTATGCTTATGAAATGACTGTTCATTTATTCTAACTGGAGAATTGTGTCCTTGGTTAAAGTCAATCTTGTAAAGTAAACATGTGTTTGCATTATTTCATCATGTTGAGAATGAATTCACGCTTGGGTTCAACAAATCTTGCATAGGCAGAAAGCAATAATTGGATGATAAAATTGTCAAAAAGACTGACAAAATCCATCTTGTATGTGAAAGTTGCTCTATATGTAACGTTTGAAATAGTATGAAGATGTACGTCGCATGCTCTCTCTATGCCAGTTCTCTGTGAAAGCATTATAAACATAAATTTTCCTGGTAACAGGTGGTAATCATGATCCACTTTTATCTTCAAAATCACACATAGCTAACTGGAAATATCAAAGTATTTGTTTGTTACAATTTCCAGAGTTTGTAGTAATAATGTCAGTTCCTCTATAGCATCATTGCACATCAAATTCTATAGCATCATTGCACATCAAATTGTTCCTGGTGAGGGGTTAAATCATCACAAATAAATGACTCGAAATTTGAAAGTTTTTCTTTAGTCCATAATGTGCCAGTTTGTGTTTACAATACAAGTTTCTCTCTAACACTGCATTGTACACATAAATTTTGACAACATCAGGGTAATTAGTTTCAACCAAACAGGCTCCTACTCATGCTATAAAAGCATTCTAACAAATTTTTATACAAACATAAAATAGTTTTTCATCCACTTTTATATTTTTAAGATTAAATGTCTCACTAAAATATATATAATTTCCATACTCCAATACCCCTGGTTAACATTTTAACACCAATCTCTCTCACCCAAATAGGTTTTCTGATAGATAATTTTATGTGACACTAGAAAATAAAATTATCCACTCTTAAGTTTGCCATCATGAGTAACAGAAAGAAAATACATCATCTATTCTATGCCCCATTACCCATGGATAATGTAATGATGATAGTTTCTATTTAAATAGTTTTAAAAATGACTTCATGGGGTAATTTCAAAGAAAATGAAAGTTAAAACTAAATATAATTTACATCCTATTCTGTACAGTGTTTGAGAAGAGAAAAATACGCTGAACAATGGTAGACGTGAAGAGTAGACATGCAAGGCTGTATAAACTCAATAGACTCAGTGAGTCTCTTTAGACTTGCCTTGCTAATGTCAGATTTCAAGCCCTGATGTGAATGTGGATGTTTTGAAGATGTTCTGTCCATCATTGAAATAAAATGGGTACATAGTAAAAGCATGTGGCATTCTCCCATGTACAGGTTACCTGGAAATGACATACGTAAACGAACATCTGCTGAAAATGATTTGTGCAACCCTGATTAGAACGCAAATTGTTGAAATACTATTACTTTAGTTCAAATTTGGCACAATACAATATCTCCAACTACATATTTTTTCTATAAAAACTATCTTCAAGCTTTGTTGCTAGTTACAACTGCCAACATACCTATCTATTGGCCAATATAATTTTTTCTCAACAGAAAGTAATGTTACGGACAATATTCCACATCACAACCTAATGTATATATTCCAATACTGAAGTCTAAATATACTTAGAACTTTGTCTATATATATTTTGAGAAAGTAAACATGCTAACCGGTATATAAAAAAATTGAATATTTTTGTTTTGAAACAAAGTGTTATTCATATTCCTATATAGGTATGCAACAAGTAGAGCACAAGGAACATTGAGATGTATTGAGTATAAACGTGGGACAAATTGAGCAGAAGCACTGAGCAGAAAGCACTGAGAAACAGATGTAAATGAGTAGAAAAAAGTTCTGAATTTCTCTGACAAATTCAGTAGATGACTAGGCTCAGTTTCATTTTCTATATAAAGGACAAACAGTACATTTTATGAGAAATTAACTCATTCTTGCTTGCTTCTATGTGCCATCCTGTTTAACGATTGTTAGAAATTCTCAAAAGATTTTTGAAATTTGGCATGAATTTCACGACAATTTATTTTGCAATATGGCAAAATCGCAAAATTATGTGCCAAGAAAATTTCTGGCAAACAGTAATGTTACTGTTATTGTTCGATGAAGTTGTTAATGAGAATTTTCTTGCCAAACGTTTTTATCTGATAGAACTTTCCATTTATTGGTGCTAGCACCGATGGAAATATCCATTGTACATGTCTTGACTGTTTTGGAAAGTAGCAACACAGTGAAACTGAATTGTAGGAATGTTGTATCTAGTCATGTATTTCATTGGGTGGGGTGACATATTGTTAGGCTTGTTATACTCAAAATGATTACTGCAAACCTTTGTGTATTTCACACTTTAAATATAGATTTCGTCCCATTTTTATGAACAGCCTGTGTTAATTAGTTTGGTCCAAATGGCAAAATACTTCCCAGCACAAGACCAGAAATGTATTATTGCAGCCATGTAATGGTAATGAGGAAATGCGATCCTTTATTACATTCTTTTCTGCATATCATTAGTCGTTATCACAATCCCAAACAGAACTTCCATTACAAATTTAATTTTTCTTGTTTCTCCAAAGAAATAATGCTACAGACTGTTATCTTCTGCCAGAATACAGCATAAACTAAGCTTCCCATTTGAATGTTTTAGTTTGTTTGCTCCTTGAAGTGTGAGTCTTTATATCTTATGTTGTTATAGGGAAAAAGGTCTATTCTAAGTATAACCGTTTAGGGAAAATGGCACTAATTTCAGCTAGGATGGCATGCTGACAAACTTTCCCCTTTTTATAACTTTCCAACCACTTAACAAAAAATTATAAAACTTTACACATAGGTAGAGGTTAGCAAGACAAAGTGGTATTGAAGTTATTTTTTGTTTTAAATTTTGATGAATATCTGTCATTTTGTTTTCTAAAGTTATTAAACTTAAAAACCAAATGACAGATATTCATCAAAATTTATTCATTGGTAGCAGAAGACTCATTAACTCTTCATTGAGAAATATTGGTGTTAAAATATCTTAGTGTATAAATTTTGGTGATTTCTTGTCATTTGGTTTTTAAGTTATTAAACAAACAGTTGTTCATCATCAAGACTTTTGACGTCATGAAGAATTATGTCATCACAATATTTTTATTCTATTCTGAAGATTATAAATTTCAATAATGGCACCCTTACATAAACATAAATTTAATAATAATAATAATAACTAGAGTAAAATACATGGACATGCGAATAAACACCAAAACGTTAATGGTCCTTGCAAGGCACAGATGTCATATCGCCTTGGAACAGGCCATCAGTGTGTGGTTTTATAAAAAAAATTTATGTTAATGACTCATGATGAAATTTACACTCAAAAAAGGTGACTGAAGCCAAGAGTCTAGTTAAGTAGTTTAAGACCACCAAGATGATGAATGCAATAAACAGGTGAAGCAGCAGGGCATATTAATATTAGAAGCAAATTCTTAAAGGACGTAAGTGAAGATGAACATCATATACGAGGATCAAGCTTTTCCCAATTAATAGCACAAAAAGGGAAAAGGTTGCTTTAAAACAATAATTTCTAGTAGAAAAGTAGATTGATCTACATGACCCTAGTCCATATAATGACTCTCCTGATTCAGATAATATGATTAAAAGGCTTTATCTTTTATAATGATATAATAAAAGCATAGCCTTCTACACCATCTTCTTTCAATGAGTTTCTCTAATCCCAACACTTGGTATAGTTCTTCACAAGAGGTACCATGAAAAGGGCTATCTTCAAATTTTTTTTACTATTAGAATGGAGTCCTTCAGGAATATCATTAATTTAAATAAGAAAAACTAAGGGACCTTAAATCGAGCCTTGAGGTACACCAGGTAATATGTTTTTCCATGATGATGTCTTGCCATTTCAAATGATTCTTTGCCTCTCAATGAGAGGTCCAGTAACAGCATTTAGGTTTATCCAGTAAAGCTTCATGACAGACCCTGTCAAAAGCTTTGGGTATATCTAAAAACAAACCTTATAGAAAGTAATTGTGAAAACTAGATTGATAAGAAGAAAATATATTGATAATTATTAAAATGAAAGTAAATTGAATCATATATACACTTTTTCAAAAGCCTTCCACAGATAGACTGTAAGGAAATTGGTCTACAATTCTTTAAGACATTATTTTTGTATTTTTTGTGAATAGGAACAACATCAGCCTTCTTCCAATGTTCAGGATAAAGGCCTGAATCCAGCGTTGTTTTCAAGATTATTTTAAGAGGAAAAATATTTGATTTGTAACATTTTTATTGTAAAGTTAATGATCCACCTAGGATTACTAATGAAATTAAAGAAGTATGCAAAGATAAAGCCCATGCATGGATGGGATGATATCTCTATTCATTTAATGCTAGTTTTCCCGGGAAGAAAGTTAAGAAAGACATTCAAAATGTCATTGATCATTAACATGAGTGCTTAAACATTGTGCCAAAATAAGAAGTACTGGGTTCTAATGAAAACCATGTGACATTAGAACAATGTTAGTGAAGTTAGCTCAAAAGTCATCAATAAAGTCTCTACGGTATTTGAAATGAATGATGCGGAAAAACTTTGCACTAACAAAATTTAGTTTCCCTCTTGATGGTTTAATTTTCCTTCATTGTTGTTGTTAGGTAATCAATGTATTTCAGAGGCTGACACATTCATAATTGCTTATAAGTGTTTGGTAAAGCTCTTAACAACAATGTCAAAATAAAAATGAAGTCATATTAAAGTGTATCATTATTTCCTATATGCTATGCCCGACATTGATTGCAAGAATGTTTATATGTGATAAAATACATTGATGGTAGTTTCATTTTAAATTCATTTATAGTAAACTAAAACACACAGAACTTTGTAGTAGTACTGGCAGGAAATGTACATTGTTGGAGCATTTCTGAAAGAAACTAAATATAAATAATTTTGGCAAGAAGATGTAATTAATGCCATGTTTCACAGTACCAAAATAAAAATAACTTTAAGATCTCATTCGAAACAAACTTCTTCAAATTTTTCCAAGCAGATGTAGAAATGCGAGTCTTTAGGAAACGGACTAGACTAGAAACGGACCAATTTGACCAATTTGAGGAATTTTCTCGATTTCCCAATTTGTTTCTTTTCTTGATTGATACCTTGTTAAAACTTAGATAAAACGTAACAATATGGCAGTATAGAAAACGTATACAACAAGAATAACAACTCTAAATGCTCTTACAGAATATAAATTAAATATTTTAATAAAATTGAATATATTAATGGAGAATATTGTGATGAACATGCACCTAAGCAGAATGTTTTATGTTTGTATCACTAAATATCGCTACACTTTATAGTGCTAGGATGATTGAATTTTGATTATATGTAGTGGAATGTAGTTTTCTTAAAAATCCTCCTTATTTTTGTTTCCTTCCCCTTTAATATATTGTTTTTTCCCATTCCTGTTTAAACCCATCAGATTCTTCAATTGATTGTCTAGGAGATAGATATAAACCTGGTATGAAACATTTTTTATTGTTAATTTTTAGTTTTCATATTAAACATTCATTAATATATACAACGACTCCTCTTTTTGTATTAAAAGGGTTGTCAGAACTTATTAACAAGCCCTCCAAAGTTAGCCTTGGTCATCATTTGAGAAGGAAAGCTTAGATTTTAGGTCATTTTCTTGAATATTAATATCTTTATTTGCTACAGGTCATTGTGGGTGTAGCTATTCCTTATCCATAGGATTTTCAAAGAATTACAATGATGTTTTTCCATGGGGATAACGTTGTCATTATATATGGCATGAATAGATACAAAGTTGATAATAAAAAGTAAACTAGTTCATGGAGTTCTTTTATTCTTACACTGTTTTATTTGTGTCATTTTCTATTAATATTATATTTAGTAATTACCTATGTAGTTTCGGTAAAGGTGTTCCACGCTCAATAAAATAAATCTAACAACACATTGCAAAATATCTGTCACTGGAATTTAAATAGTATAATAGCAGTTACTCTCCTTGAAGCTAATGTTTCAGCACATGATTTTGATATTATTTGTTTATCAACTAATTATTATCTCAACTAGTATAAATGGTAGCCATCGGACTCATGATAGGTAGTACATGGTTTTTGAGCAATATCACCTCTTCTTGATAATCAGAGTTTCATAGCCTTTTGTTAAGCAGTTGCAAAGTTAATTAAATAGAAAATTACATTTCTTCCCTCACAATGCATAATAACTGTAGTTAGTGCCATTCTCCCTAAAAGTGTATAAAAAGTTGCTAAAAGCAAAAAATGCTACAAAACTTTGAACATTAAAATTTAATATCTCAACAGAAACAGCTTTTTCAAATAAAGTTGTGTTTCCTCATTTTTGAAACTCTTTAATTGTGTGAAGTTTCACACAAATAATACAACAACAACATTGAAACAAAATTATACAGTAATAAAATGACTGTTCAGAATAAATTGCTTCCAGTAAACCCACCAACCAACTCCTCTACAAAATTGAAAAGCCTTCAGGAGGTGTTATTGAAATGTACACAACTTCATTGTAATTAGTGCCATTTTCCCTAAAAGGTTATACTTAGAATAGACCTTTTTCCCTATAACAACATAAGATATAAAGACTCACACTATATCCAAGGAGCAAACAAACAAACCAAAACATTCAAATGGGAAGCTTAGTTTATGCTGGATTTCTTTGGAGAAAGAAGAAAAATTAAATTAGTAATGGAAGTTCTGTTTGGGATTGTGATAACGACTAATGATATGCAGAAAAGAATGTAATAAAGGATCGCATTTCCTCATTACCATTACATGGCTGCAATAATACATTTCTGGTCTTGTGCTGGGATGTATTTTGCCATTTGGACCAAACTAATTAACACAGGCTGTTCATAAAAATGGGAAGAAATCTATATTTAAAGTGGGAAATACACAAAGGTTTGCAGTAATCATTTTGAGTATAACAAGCCTAACAAACAATATGTCACCACACCCAACGAAATACATGAGTAGATACAATATTCCTACAATTCAGTTTCACTGTGTTGCTACTTTCCAAAACAGTCAAGACATGTACAATGGATATTTCCATCGGTGTTAGCACCAATAAATGGAAAGTTCTAGCAGATAAAAAAAAGTTTGGCAAGAAAATTCTCATTAACAACTTTATTGAACAATAACAGTAACATTACTGTTTGCCAGAAATTTCCTTGGCACATAATTTTGCGATTTTGCCATATTGCAAAATAAATTGTCGTGAAATTCATGACAAATTTCAAAAATCTTTTGAGAATTTCTTAAATGGTTAAACAGGATGACACATAGCAGCAAGCAAGAACGAGTTAATTTCTCATAAAATGTACTGTTTGTCCTTTATATAGACAATGAAACTGAGCCTAGTCATCTACTGAATTTTAGGAGATTCAGAATTTTTCTACTCATTTACATCTGTTTCTCAGTGCTTTCTGTTCAGTGCTTCCGCTTAATTTGTCTCAAGTTTATACTCTATACATCACAATGTTCCTTGTGCTCTACTTGTTGCATAGCTATATAGGAATATGAGTAAGACTTTGCTTCAAAACAAAAATATTCAATTTTTTATATACCAGCTAGCATGTTTACTTTCTTAAAATAGATATAAGCAAAGTTCTAAGTATATTTAGACTTCAGTATTGGAATATATACATTAGGTTGTGAAGTGGAATATTGTCTGTGACATTACTTTCTGTTGAGAAAGAATTATATTGGTCAATAGATAGGTACATTGGCAGTTGTAACTTGCTACATAGCTTGAAGACAGTTTTTATAGAAAAAATATGTAGTTGGAGACAGACTATTTTCCTGTGCCAAATTTGAACTAAAGTAATGGTATTTCAACAATTCACATTCTAATCAGGGTTTTCACAAATCCTTTTCAGCAGATGTTCGTTTACGTATGTCATTTCCAAGAAACATGTATATCGGATAATGCGACATGCTTTTACTATGTACGCATTTTGTTTCAATGATGGACAGAACATCTTCAAAACATCCATATTCACATCAGGGCTTGAAATCTGACCATTAGCAAGGCAAGTCTAATGTCAAGTCTAAAGAGACTCACGTTATCTCAAAGACATGAGTCTATTGAGTTTATACAGACTCATGTGTAGTCACATCTACCATTGTTCAGCGTATTTTTCCCTTCTCAAACACTGTACTGAATATAACGTAAATTATATTTAGTTTTAACTTTCATTTTCTTTGAAATTACCCCATGAAGTCATTTTAAATAGAAACTGGCATCATTACATTACCTAGGGGTAATGGGGCATATAATAGATGATGTATTTTCTTTCTGTTACTCATGATGGCAAAGATAAGAACGGATAATTTTATTTTACTTGTGTCACATAAAATTATCTATCAGAAAACCATTTATGGAGAGAAAGATTGGTGTTAATACATTAACCAGGGGTATTGGAGTATGGAAATTATATAGTTTTAGTCAGACTTTTAATATTAAAAATATGAAAGTGGATGAAAAACTCTTTGATGTTTGTCAAAAGAATTTGTTAGAATGCTTTTATAGCGTGAGTAGGAGCATGTTTGGTTGAAAATAATTACCCCGATGTTGTCAAAAGTTATGTGTGCAATGCATCTTTGAAACTCTTTAATTGTTTCACACAAATAATACGATAAAAGAGTTGTGGAGGGCCACAAAACACTGCTTATCAAAACAACATTGAAACAAAGTTATACAGTAATAAAATGACTGTTCAGAATAAACTGCTTCCAGTAAACCCTCCAACCAACTCCTCTACAAAATTGAAAAGCTTTCAGGAGGCATTATTGAAATGTACACACAATGCAGAGTTGACATCTGCACAAAAACTGAAGTTCTTTAACTTAAAGGATCGTACTCATCAAAATCATGTTATGATTAAGGTCCCTCAATTCCTTTTATCTATAATAAGAAAATGTGATAATTATCAGGTTTCCCAAAAAATTTCAAAACCCAAACTAAAGTATGCTAAAATACGTATACTTAAGTAATAATTATCATTAAAAAAATTATCACTTTTTTTGCAGAGAAAAAGCACTAGGAAAAAGGGAACTTTTTGGTTCATTTTAGGTGCTATAAAAAGCTCTAAGTCCCTTCTATTTGTGTTAAATTAATTGAATTCTGGTTCATTATGACTGCACATACTATAAGAGAAATTGTCCAGATTCTTTTGTTTTTAACTGTTTCAAGAGTTATTTGATGGGAAGTGAACCTTAAAATAACCATGCTTCGCGTTATTGTGTGTACAACTAGAAGTAAATGAAAATGAAAATGAACAAATCCCAGACTTAGTAATGTCAAAGATAATATATCTCTTATGCAAAATCACGTGATTTTGCATGATAGATATAACTTTGGCATTAGTACGTTCTAGGGTGCATTTGATTCGCACCTTCTAAACACTCCAAACAATCTAAAATCATTTTCTTTTGCATTTTCAGATGGTTTGAATTTCCATGTAAGTCATCCTTTATCAGAGCGGGATGATTTAGATGGCTCAAAACCATCTGTCCACTTGTTTCTTTCTGGAGCACCATCTAAACCATCCAAAATTCAAGCCGACCCGAAGTCCCAAACACTCTATACTCAATATTGGTTATTAAATCGGAGACAAGTGAGTCTCGTCTCCATATATGGAAAAAGCATCACCATTATGGTGCCTCGTTGATATCCCGTCTTTGAGAAAATAGAAAATAGCCCGAATTCTTATAGCGTTTTCAAAGTAATGAAGCCAAACAATCCAAACCATCCAGATTTCATTTGTTTCGCACAGGAGATGAGTCGGATGATTTGGATGGTTGAGATTGCAAATCAAATGCACCCGTAAAGGCCTACAACAAGATAGTTGAAAGTTAGAGCTAAATATATGCCCACAAATGAAAAAAGCATGTTACAGAATGATATGAATTTTCTTGCAAAAGTGCCGTTAATTTTTATCCTCATCTAATGAGTAAATAAAATGAAAGGGTGCCTGGTAGGCTATTCAAGAGGCTTCCAGCTAGTTTCAGATAATGAATTTAAAGGGGAAGGAAACAAAAATAAGAAATTTACATATAATACTCTGTCTAGTAATGGTAATTCTAAAACTGACATTCTTTACCTATACAGCGAATCTGAAATTGAAAATACACTGACTCAAAGTTTATAAATTTTTAAACGTCGCGCCAAAGTAAAAAGTACTGGGTTCAATAAAACCAACTGATGTCATAAAGTTCAAAACATTAGAATCTTGATA
>JANTOQ010356019.1:0-12318 GCA_027564595.1 Bythotiara depressa
GAAAGACAGATGAGCGGGAAGCAAAATAAAATGGCGGAAAGACGATGGAACAAACTTTCGCCATGCGTTATTTCCTACGAATGCAACATTAAACACAAATAATTTTGAATTCATTTATGTATTTGCAATTTGGTTATTTTAAAGCTTACTAGATTTTTTAGAGAACGATCCATTTAAAACTGTTTCATGCTTTGAAGATCATACATCCCAAAATTAAAACATCTGTAGCTACTACATGAACTTCTAAATAATTCAGTCAAAACCAAACAAAATAACTTTGAACAACTTCCAACAAATAAATAATTATCTATAAGGTTATTAAACTGTAGTTGGTTAAAAAAAAGCTCACGTTAATTTCAGAAACAATAATTTGAGATTTAAAAACACCTGAAATTTTTTACTGTTAATATAGCTGATGATCAAATATCAGAGCGCTGTATATATAACTAATAAAATTTGGTGTTGTAATAAAAACACTATGTAATCAAAATCAAAACTTGTTAGCTCTTTAAGAGTGAACTGAAGCCATTTCCTGTTATTAAAATGAATAGTTTCCACATGTTATTCCCATCTTTGTATAAACGACAAAGTCTAGCTCCGATGTCTCAGTAATGGCCATAGCTCCTTGGCACTGGTAAAAGTAAACATGGTTTTCTTTCAACTTTGGTTCCTATTCACGATACTCGTAAATAAATTCTTTTCTTTGCATGTGTCGGTTACTGTTATATCCCTTCTTACATACGGACTCTTCACTTCAGTTATTTCTATATTTCCATCAACTTTAACAATACCATCAGGGCTAGCCAAGGCCTTTTTGGGTTCATAAAAAATCCACATTTTTTTACATTATCTTCACATTGTTCCTCATATAATTTCATAGACACTTTTTCATTCTCCTTACCCATTTATATGCCTCAGAAGTGAATGATTGCTTTTATTTAAAACTCTTTGTAAAATTGCTCTTGGGTATATTCTTCTTCTTCTATTAATCTCTTTTTTCTTTCTGCAAACCATGTAGTGGACGAGCTTGGTTGACAGTTTCTGTCTCAATAATTTTCACATTAGTAGGGGTTACTTGTAAGTGTGCCATCACAAAAGATTGTTGGTCTGATGATAGAGATTGCATTCCCACAGGGTGGAATGACAATAAATCAAGTATTTCTGCGAGACCGGTCGAAGACATTCTTCACTTTGCTTTGCTTTTCGAAATTTGGGAATTGATGTTTCATAAAATGAAACATGCATGTAGTTATTTATTTTAGAACATTAGCAAAAAAAAACCTTGTCCAAACTTTCTTTTCCCACAATCTAACAGTCTCTTACGAGAGTTTTTAATGTTTCTATTAAAATAAGCTTTCTCAAACATAAGGTCAGAAAGTTTATTGGTTTAGTATTCTCGCCTTCACCCATGGCATTTTTGTAGCACATCTGTACAACTTTTATTATCAGGCACAAATCTATATTCCACGAGCTGATATAGAACAGATGCTACCACAAGCTGGTATAGAACAGCAGCTACATGTTTACAACATCCACCAGCACCTGCTTTTTAGTTACGTTTTCCTTAAAGTATGTCAACACTTTCTTCATATATATGAACATAAACGGTGTACCTGACCTTTTTCATCGAAGCGACAACAAAGCATTTGACAAGAAAATATTCTTTTTCAGCTTTAACATGTGGTTTGACTGTCACCTTTTTAACACATCCATCTTTGAACAACGTATCCAAGAAGCTTGTGTTTGGTTGTTCCTCTTGGTTTGTTGTCCAAACTGTTACCAATAACTAAATACTTATGTATTCCTTCTTGAGTTATCTAAGGCAGTTCAGTGAGGTCTGTTGTCCAAGAGCTGATATTGTTTTGAAAATCTTCTTCAATTTCCAAACATAGTTCTTTATTTATTTATTTCTCTATTATAGTAAAGGTCTGGGTACCGTGTAAGAGCTTTGAAGTTAGCTGGTACCAGGATGTTCTGTATCTAACAGGGTGTCGATGTCTAAACTTGTGTTTAAATTAATATCTGCCATCACTTCACTATTTTATAAACCTTCCTTTTGCTCTAATTTTCTATTTTGACGCTTTTCTCAAGTGTTATACACACTGCACATATTATAAAAGAGATAATAATTTTAATAATAAAGAAAATTATAATGCAGAAATGTATTTGCGGCAATTGTTTTTATCACCTTAATAACACGATTCAATTAGGGGAAAAGATGATTGTTGAATTTCTTATTTTGTTCATCTGAAATTGGCTAAATACAACTACCAGAATGCATTGCGTCTTCTACGAAAATTGGGAACTGGGAGCGGATTAGTGAATGGACTTTGGAATTTTGTGCATATTTTTCTATTTTATAACACCTAATATATTTTATATACTTAAGGCAATACACCATATCACGATCTCAGAAATACCACGTGTGCTCATGTCTCCATCGTAGATGTTATTAGAAAATGGGAGGTAAACTTTGGTTACTTATGAAGGTTTTGACCAGAGAAAAAGTAAAAATATTTTCTTTCTTTTCTTTCTTCAAAATAATCTTTTTAGTTTTGGAAAATATGTTTCTCAAAGTAAAAATTGGCTTAATAAAAAAATGTTTTCACTTTTTCTCTGATCAAATCCTTCATAAATACTTTCGTTTACCTAGAGAAGTTTTGTAACATCTAAGATGGAGAGTGATAATTACCTAATTATATCTCTTATTGTTTTTCTGAGGTGAGCTGTTCTAAGAGTGGTATTTTATCTGAATTCCTGGAAAATTCCGCTGTTCTAAGAAAAAATATGTCTTTCCTGGCAAATTGAGCTGTTCTTCAACTACACACATTGCATAATTACATAATTATCTAAGTTATAAATAATTTTAACTTAATGTACACTGTAATTATGGGGCTGGGGCAAAGTGGTGAGCGAGTTGAACTTGCAATCCAAGGGTTACGGGTTCGACTCGCATTCACGCCACAGTGCGGAGGATGACTTCTTCGCTAGAACCATAGGTCATGTTTATATGTTTGTGTGCGCCACAAGTGATGCTTATAATGCAATGTGCTCCTGTGGTGCAGTATTGTGTAATGATGTAAAGCTCTCTGAGCTGAAAGCTTTAAAACAATCATGTGTCGAAACAAAACAGTATCTATCAGCACTCATTTGTATCAAATCAACACGTTGCAGATTTTTCAAAAACAAACTTTTTGAAATAAACCGGGGGTCATATTAATCATGTTTATCAAAAATAAATAATACTAAGATAAGATGTTATATAATAAAGTATATATGTTCTCAAATGTTTTGTTTTGAGAAATTACAACGGGTGCCCAAGCGCACACGACAAATATTTTAAATGAAAAAGATAAACACTTAAAAATGTGTTTCTCACCAGCTCTGAATTTTCGTATCTTTAAATTGTAATATCTTAGGATCGGTTACTTTTTAACATATAATTTTTATTTGTTTCTCTACCTAAATCTTTCAGACTGCGTAAGAAATATAAAAGACTTTCTATTTTTTTTTGCTGACCGTCAGCATAACGACTTCGTGCACGTAACCTGGTCAGCCTGTAGACATGCCGCCGTCTAGATCAAGGAACAAGTTTCAATAAACATTTTGTTTCTAACATGCCTGTACACATGGGAGCAAGAATAGCAGATGTAAGGGCCTGCACTATTCCCTATTCACTGTTCACTATAACGACAAAAGATATGACTGTTTATTTATTTCTACATTTGATTCATTTCCGAGAGACAATAAAATAAGTTTTTTTCATTGCAGGTGGAAACGTTTTTATGTTGGATAGTATGATTCCTTTATACCAAGTTAATTATGCAAATGGAACTATAAACCTTATTAACTATCAATCTGGTTTCGTCATGTACTTAGCAATGCGATATGCCATTGAACAGATAAATAACCGTTCTGATTATCTTTACGACTACAAACTTAAGTCGAGGTATAACTATTACGTATACACGGACAACATGAGGAGGGACCTGAACGAATTTATTCCCCTCACTTATGCGGGAGGCGCATATTTAATCGGACCATCACTGTCGTCTACCTCTTTTATTATTCAGTTATTAGGAGCATCATTTGGTTTACCAGCAATCAGTTTCGGAGCCACAAGTAGTGAATTTGATGAAGGTGATGGTTCGAAGACATATTTCTCGCGTACTGTTCCATCGGATACGTATCGCATACAGGCGTTATTTGAACTTCTGAAAGCGTTAAAGTGGAATTACATTTCAGTGATTAGTTCGAGCCATTTGAATGGTCAGTTGGATGCTAATAACTTTATTGACGAGTTAGAGTCAGCTGGTATATGTCTGCAAGGACACGCAGTAATGGGACAAGATGCAAGTTCAGAAGAAATTATTAAAATTATAAGTAAAAGAAAAAAGATAAAGTCACTTGTGCTGTTTACAATAATCGAAGATTCACGGAAAATTTTGACAGCATTAAAGAAGTGGCCGTGCCGGTTTCAGTTGCTGTTTGTGTATGGTGCAACTGACTATATTGAAGTCACGGATGATCTACACCAGGTGGCTTTGGGTTCATTGTCAATTGGATTTGCCGAAGAAGAGGATTTAGGTTTTAAGGAATATTCAATGCGACTGAAAGTAGGAGAAGTAAAATATGATCATTTTAAAACATTCTGGGAGTACGTTTTCAAATGCAATTTGCAAGGCTACCCTTCGTATTCTTCTAAAAAAGCTCGCCTACACTTAAAAGACTATTACAGGAATTGTACTGGCAATGAGCAAGTTGATGTTAATAAAGGTTACTACCCCTTAACACCCGTCAGAAATATAATTGACGCTATTTACTCTGTGGCATTTGCACTGAAACTTATTCTCTCACAAACCTGTAAAGGCAAGCCGTATAACCCAACTAATTGTACTATAGACGCAGATGACCCGCTGAGTTATAAAGCCTCCATCCATTCGTACATGCAATCAACTTATCGGGTTATTGACGGGGAGATTAACCCACTCTTTCGAAATAAAGTCCACTATGATATTCGCCAGTATGTTTTGGAAGGAGATAGATTTATCAATCGTAAAATTGGTGAATGGACGATTCCAACTCCACTTAACTTAAATTTGCTTCCGAAAACTGTGCTGGAAAGATACAATAGCTCATTCACTCTAAGGAAGGATCTTAACTATTTTCGAAACGATTCGTGTAATACGAGCCTTCGGGCTGTATGTAGCGAGGACTGCCCACATGGCTATTTTCGGATACCGCGTCCCAGTAAAGAATTATGTTGTTGGGAATGTTCGGCTTGTCCGAAAAATCACATTGTGGTAAAAAATCATTGTTTGTCATGTAAAAATACGGAATATGTGGATTTAAACAAATGTATCCCATTACCCGTACGCTACATCGATACTGGTGAGGATATTCCTGCTATTGTACTTTCTGCTCTTGCTATGGCAGGTATCGTTCTAGTTACCATGGTTGTTGTTGTGTTTATCAAGTACAATGATACGAAACTTGTCAAAGCCTCAGGAAGAGATCTGAGCTATTCAATTTTGTCTGGAACAGCGCTATTATTTTTTTGCCCTCATCTATTTATGTGCAAACCAAACAGTACCATTTGTTTTTTCCGTGGAATGCTTCCCAGCTTTTCATTCTTGGTATGTTATGCTGCTTTATTTTTAAAAACCTACCGTATTTATCGGATTTTTGTTAGCTCCCAACGGAGAATGTCGCGACCAATGCTAATCAGCATGCAATCCCAGATTATTATTTTGATGGGCTTCATTGTTTTGCAGACAGCCATCTCATGTTTAAATATGACAGACGACGTTCCAGCCCCTGTAAAAGTTGTTGCTGAAAGTGGATTATACGCGGTAATACGGTGTACAGGTGACGATAATGGGGCCAAGTTGTTCATGAATCTTCTCATGAGCATCATTTTCATGATATCCTGCACCGTGTCCGCGCACCTAACAAGAGAGGTTCCAAAAAACTACAATGAAGCGAAGTATATTGTCCTTACTTTGTATATAACAGTGGTTGCTTGGACGCTCTTCATCCCGGTGTATTTTCTTGCGCCACCTTTAGATTTCATTCACGAATATGTAGTGAGCGCATTATGTATCGTTATCGGGTTCATAACGGTTGGTGGATTGTTTGGCCAAAAGCTTAACCTCTTGTACCATGGAAGAACTGGAAATGATCACAACGATTCGTTCAAGGCAACACGTTCTCGATCACTCTCTCCACGATTAACGCACAAAGAGTGTAACATGAACGGAAGTGTTTCGGATGTAGCAATTTAGATCACGAACCTTGTTAATTTTCTTGAAACTTCGTTTTCTATTGGTTGTTAGGGAGTACTGGAAAACAAAACGTATAAACGAGATGGCGAACTTTGAGACATAATTGTCATATTTTACCGAAGCTTTTGTGACTTTATCAGATGCTATTTTATTAACCTATATTCTCTGGAATGCAGGACATGCGTAAAGTGAACCTTTAAGATTTTGGAAAGTAAAGATTGCTATCTTGGCAAAAGTTTGTAAAAATGTTTTATGTTTTGTTATTATTTCGTTGTTCTTTTATTTTGTTTATCTTCTTACGGAATGGTATAATTCTACTGAATTATGAGTGCCAGAGTTTCAGTACTAATTTCAGTATACCTTATTGACCCTTATTCTGCCGGCCCTAATTCCGTCAAACTAAAAATTTGGGATTCCGCCATTTAGGGCCGTTTTTCCATTTTCCCATTGTCAAGTGTTTCTATTTCTCTTGGGTCAAAAAAGCTTTGAAAAGTATTAGCCCATTCGCTTATTTATAGGCTCTTAAAGGGCCTTAATTTCCAGTATTTTATTTTATATAGAATGATCACGTTAGCTAAGGTTTCAAAGAGTTTGTTTTTAAGTTTTAAACTGAAAGTAATTGATAGTTTTGAATAAATTGGGTTCTAGAAATGTCCTAAGGTGGTGGGAAACAACAAATAATCCCCTAAAAATGTTTTAGAGCAACAATTTTGCATAAACAGCTAAAATTTCAACGAAAATAAAAATCCGCAGCGAAGGAAAAAATTTCAGAAAAATCGGCCCTTATTTTCGCTAAAACCCTAAAATTCCGCCAATAAGGGCTGGCGGAATAAGGGCCAATAAGGTACACGAAAATTGTTACTCGTGTTTCTTTTGCGCATGATATTCATGATGTTATTAGATTAATCCAAAACAAAGAAACATTTATTGTAGATTGAGTTTGATATGAAGAAATTATTTTAATAGATACACATCGCTGACGATGAAACGGAGAGACTAAAAGTTGATTCAGCTATTCTTTTAGTTATATTTGATAAAATAGTTCAATCAAAATTATTCCCTATCATGTCATCGTTGCAGAAATTAACAAAAAAAACTAAGTTTTAAGAAAAGTTGAGCAGCGAAACTTGATAAGAATTATAGCTTGATGATTTATTGTTTTATATAACACCATTGTTAAAAGCTGGGCAAAATTTACATATATTATAAAATATTATAAAAGACAATGTGTTCAGTTTGTATTTTTAGGAGTCAAGGTTTCCGAGTTCGACCACTACCACTGACGAAACAAATTAGTTTTTTGAGGAAAACCTCTTTTTGTTAATCCTTAGTTAAATTACGGACGTTTTTTGGTGGAAGCAACTCGCTAGACGCGTAGAGTCAAGGGGAGAGCTTCTGTAGCTCATACGAGAGCTTTAGACACATCTAGGACTTTGATCGTGCCCCGCCCCATTAATAGGCTATATTCCTTGAAATTATGGAGGTTAGCAACGTGAAATAAATATACCACTGTGGTATATTTATTTTACTATTATCCGCATTGTGCAAAGGGAACATAGCGAGTGTTGAGGATGAAGGAAGTACATAAGGTTGATAATGCAACTATTTTACCTACAATTTGGTAGGTTTAACTCAAAGATTGAACAACACTTAGGTACACATATTGTGCTAGTAGAAATAATTCATCTCTGTGTATTATGTGAAGAAATATGTTTTTAACTGCCTGAGAAATTTAACTGCCTTTTTAACTGAGCAATTTAAAAAACCAAAGTTTATGAAAATAAAATATGCACAATATACTTGGTGAACGACATTTTATTTATTTTACCATCTCTATAGTGTGTTTTAACTAAATCTAAATTCAGAGCACATTTTCAAAATCGTGATAAATTTATTTTCATTTATTCCATTTCTTTTGGACGAATTATTAATTAGATTGTGTTGATTTTTCTTGGTTGCTTTTAATTTTATATTCCCTGGCATTCAGGGCATGACTTTTGAACGTTTAAAGATTTAGGGGAGTAAATATGGTTTAGGGGAGTAAATATGGTTCTTTTGTAAATATTTTGTGGTTTATGTTTTGTTGTTATTTCAGTTGTTGTCATGGAATGTTGTTTATGTTCTTCTAGAATGGTATACTTCCTTTGAAATAGGTGCTTGTGAGTTTCTGTTCTACCATGTAGAATTTTACGTGAGAACACGCCAGAAATCTAAAAGACTGTCGCTTTCAGAAGGGAGAAGGAACACCCAAAAGAAAGTGCAGGATAAAGAGTACATTTGAATATATTTTAATACAGCTATCCAAGAAAACAACAACCAAGTGTATACCAGACATAAACAATCCACCGAAAAGCACAATAGCACACCTGACTATTTTCCTAAGAAAACAAACACATCAAAGTTCAATCAGCAAACAATGAAATGCTCTTTATGACGTTAAATAAGTACTTGGAACACGAAGGCATAATAGAATGTTTCTAGGGTTAATATTACCAGAGAACACGTGTTTGTGGGTCCAGCTGATTTGGCTACTTTAGTCTTTTATAAATATTTTCTATATATAACATAACATGTAGTTTGTTTATGCTTTTTTAAAGATTTTCACTTGTTTTACAGTTTTTACCTGCCTTAAGATTTCTTCTTGTTGACCCAACCGCGACCCTTGCTGCAGCAGATGTTTAGTTTGATTTGTCAATATATCTACACGCCAGCAAACATATTCTCTTACTTCTCTGATATTTATACCACAATCGGTTTTTGCATCAAGACAAGGTGGGGTAGTTCACAATTAGGTAAACTTAGCCGAAAGAAAGAAACAGATATGAAATTTTCAACAAATAAAATTTTGATCGAGAATGGTCTATTGCCATGAGGCATGCACATGCAGAGAAGCTTTTTTCATATTATCTGGTTTATTTTGGGTTTGACCTTGCAAAAATATGTTTCGTAAGTTATATGACGAGAAATCTATAATTATTTTATTGAATATAAGGATCTTTATAGCCAGGAGGTTTCCATCCATTTTATAGCTGTTTTTCCAGTTATTTTATCGGATTGTCATTTACACTAGCTATCGGCTGTTCTTGTACAAAAATAACAAATTTATGCCTCTCCCCGTCTTTAATATCACTGCAGTGAAACAAAACTGCTCCAAATATTTTATGGTATAGACATAAACATAGCTATTGTTCCGTATGTTAAATATTCCATAGAAATTCTTTTCTGCTATCAGAAAGGAATCACTTCAACATCCAATCGAATCACATTAATGAGCACTGTAGAGACAGTCAACAAAATTTGTAATTTCTACCATCTTCGTAACCTGTTTCATGTGTTACTTTGAATATTTTTGCGCTTGCACAAGCAACAACAGGATGAAGAGAAAGAGAACCTATAGAGATGCTTGTGTATCGATTTTAACGAAGCTTTTATTTCTTGGCTCTAGTAATATGTATATCTGTTCTGGTACGGAGATTAGAACACCAACACGCACTATACTTTATTGTCAGAAATTTTCGCGGGAAGAAAATTCAATATTTACACTATTTATTTAAATCAATTTTCCTCTTCGATACCACTCTTCTCTTCTACCGATACATTATTCTTACTTAATCCGAATTTTTAGGTGGTTCCAAATTGTTAGATCCATACCCTCCAAGTGATCAGTGAACTACGAGAGAAATGATTCTGGTAAGGTTGTTTTGCCTCATTTGACAGGTTTTTGACTCGTCCGTCCATAACACGGAGCATAGTAAACATAGTTATGCTCTCCCCCTCAGATACTCTTCTAGAAATGCTGTTTTGGGGGGAATTAAACACCGTTGCTAAGGGAGTTGCCATCGACACTTGTCTGTACCCGTTTGTCAAAACAGGTCATTTGTTGACACGACTGCCGTAGACGGGGAAAATAGTATATGACCGGGTACCTGAATATCCACGGATTTAAAAAATAAAAAATAAAAATTCATTTTGCTGTCAAATTTGAGGGGTTTACCCTTAATGTTATTTCTTGGGCTACTGGGAAAAACGAAGAACCACTTCTTGACTGTTTTGTTGTGGTACCTTCAACCCACGAATATAACGTCATTTAGTCAATATGACAAGACCTTTATATATATCTCATCCTACTCCAAAAGCCATGGCTCTCGGTTATGGCCGTTTGTCAGATAACCGGAAGCGTGAAAATTATACTATTATCCATGGATTGGGACAATGTGTTTCTCACTCCTTAGTTCTAAGGTATGACACTGTACTAGCAGAAATAGCGTTGCTTTCCGAAAACGTAAGTATCTTGTTCGTGGTAAATTAATTGCATAAATTTATCCCGGTCTTTCGATGCAGACACTAATGAAATTATCAACTTTGTTGCTTGTGTTGTTTTTCGCTAATAGGTTTGCACTATGCGTACTTTGTTTCGTAGTATATTTGCGTAAGATTTGGTGGTGCACAAAAAAATATTGTACTCAATATACATTATGGTAAGGGAAAGAAACATTGCAGGGATGTTATGATATCGCGTCAAACAATGGAATGTGCGATTTGTGTGTAAATGAGAACATCACCGAAACTGTCACTGATGTACTGCAGGAATATGTTGTTTATACGGTTGAAGCACAATCACAAAAGTCAACCACGTACGTTTACCCTGGTTCAAATCAGGGAAATTTTCTGAAGAAAACAATCGTCGCCAAATTTCGATGTTTTTTCCAAACACACGAAAAGAAAACTATCAGGCTTATATCTGGAAACGTGCAACTCAAGCGATGCCCAATCCTCATGCGCTAACAAGCAATGACTGGTTGGAAGAAGAAGCAAGGTTATTCATTGACTGGATGGATTTGAAACCGGCTGGGAATTCATTGTTTCAAGGCGTGCATTGTAAATGCAAACAAGTATGTAAGAAAATGAGCTGTTCCTGCGAGAAGAACGAAGTGTGAATTGTGCTTCAACGATAAATCGGACTGCGAGACAACTGAACAAAACCAGGATGACAGTGACAGTGATGAAGCACAAAAAGGATATCCTTCTCCTGATGATAGCGTCGATTTTATATTTGACTGAGTAGGCTCCCTTGGTGTTTATTCATTGTTGATGGAGGCGTGTTGAGTTTGCAACCATTTGTATATTTTATTCTCTAAAGTTTTGTTGCAATATTCTTGTCATTCACTCTATTTCAACGCGACTTAAAACGGACCCTCATTTTCTGTTTCCCGCAAGATGACTCAACATTTATACTTAGATATTATTAGAGCTTCAACTATCAGTAAGGTAGTCTAGCTACAATAATCATGAAAATAAATTGTGTACCGATAAAATCGATAGTTCATCGATACAATTCATCGATACAAATCGTTTAATATATTTTTAACAAATCTTTATAAATTTAGCCATTATTTCAGTTTTTTTGTTTGCTGACTTATAACATTACTGTATATGAATTAAAAATGATGTATGAAGTTGTTTCCACAAAGTTATGGTATAAGCACGATATATATCGATAAAACACGATATTACGCGATGATGAAATATTATTGCTTAATTTACACAATAATTGCGGGGTTACAAATCGGGGAACAGGCCGATTTGGAATCGGTAAGACTTACAATCGCGGTCACCAAATGTGTTACAAAACACAATTTTGAGATGAAATAACAAGCGATGCCCACGGCTTATATGATTTAAATTTAGTTTTAAGACAGAAATCTCTGAAGAGACTTGACAAGTTCAAACAAAACCATCATTAAAATCACAAAACTTTAGTAAAAAGTAACATATAGACATAATTTCGACATATTTTTTGCCCAAAGTGTCTATTGGTGGGATTTTCATTTGTAATAATAGAGCATAAAATTTCGCTTCTAACAACACCAAGCAAACATGTCTTGGTAACAATTTATTCCAGGTCACATCCTATAACGATCAGACTACTTTATTGTCAGAAATTTTCGCGGGAAGAAAATTTCGCGGTTTCGCGGTTTTGTCTTCGCATCGCGAAATTAAATTCCCGCGAATTTCGTTGTATTTCTTCAACCGC
>JANTOQ010356130.1:0-12317 GCA_027564595.1 Bythotiara depressa
AAATTATCAATAAAGGAGGAACTATTGCATTGTCACATATTTTTAACATTCGTATCGAAATATCGTCCCAACCGTGATTGTACTTTAAGGCTTGCCACAAAAGTTTTTGTGATAAATAAGCTCCAAGCTTGTCCTTAGTATTATTCATGGTGACTTAGTGATGGAGATCGAATCTACAATTCAGTATGCCAGTGGCACATTTTCACAAATTTCTCTTCGTTTCGTCTTTAAGCGATAACCTCATCATTTTGATCAAAAATGACTTTAATTTCGTCGTATAAACTATATTTCTTTATTATATCCGACACAAATTTGTCGCCTAGGTTGCGTGCAATTAATAACCTCTCCTTTGTCCAACGTTTGCAGTTCTGTCATTCCATCTACTGCTGCGACGGTGTACTAATTACGTTCTGCCATTCCATCTACTGCTGCGACGGTGTACTAATTACGTTCTGTCATTCCATCTACTGCTGCGACGGTGTACTAATTACGTTCTGCCATTCCACCTACTGCTGCGACGATGTACTAATTACGTTCTGGGCGCTTTAATAAAAAATTGGGACATGCCTCACTTCCGATAATATCCTTTAATAACTCGGTAACAAATTTGATGACAGTATTGTCTGTAATCATCTTGCATATATCATTAATTGGATATTTCGGTAGGTCATATATACCTTTATATAACGACATCACGTGACCCCATGGGATTTTCAAGCTGTCAATCAAACGGTTTTACAAACCTTAGACATACACCAATCAGAAAATGTAATAATCTCGTAATCTCCATCGTAACCGCACGGGAAATAAAAATTCACGCTTTTGATACCAGATATGACATTATTCACTTGAGTCTGTTGTTGACTTCGCGTTTACCTTTGAGGGTAATTTTAGCTTCCGGTCTGGAAAATAAATTATTTTCACACGGAACCAAGGGAACAATTGGGAGTTGGGAAGTCTCTTTAAAGAAACAGAACAAAATAACAAGTTGTGAACATAGTGGTTAACATTCTAAGAAAATAAAGGAAATACAAAAATAATAGTCTAAATATGGTTGAAGAAAAATTCTACAAAATATATGTATACATGCGTTAGATGAAGGGAGAAAGTAAGAAATACAAATATTTGATTAACTAAAATCATATACTTCCATTATACTTTAATAACAGACTCAGGAACATTTATCCTATCCGCCGTAAAATCCAAAATTACAGTTTGCCTAACACACTCGGGAGGGTGAAGACAGATTTGTTACTCTTACATTTAATATTTACACTGCTAGAACACCAGCGGTATGTTCGGGAATATGGAATATTTTACTGAGTAAAAATAGTCCGTAAAGTGTTCCTCTTTGTCCCAATTAACAAGAAGATTATGTTTCAATGGTATTCTCAGGGAAACACAAACTTTGTTCCATTGTACGTAAATCCGTGTGCAATTTAAAAGAAATTTACAAAATCAATTTCTATTGTATATTCCGGGCTAGCCGCGCGAAAAAGATGCAATAGCCAATCAGAACGTAAGAAAAGATTTCTGTATGGAAAAGTACGTACCAGCAGCTTTGTTATTCATTCATTTACTTCACGTCAATTAAAAACATTTACAATGCCGATGGCGGTAGATCACTAAACGTTCTTTATAATCGACAATAACGGATATAAATATAATACAATAACGTATATGAAGATAATCGATAATAACTGCTTGCACATAAGTGTTTTAATACTTTGATACATGGACACACCTCCTCTCCTACCTATTTTAAATTTCTTATTAGAACATTTTATAACTTTATAAAAATTCAGGGAGTCATTACCTTTTATTTATAACCCCCGGAAAAAGAAAAAAAAGAAAAGAAATAAGTAATGACTTGGTTATTTTACGGGGGTACCAACGGGTTATTGAAAACATCTTTACATTGAATCCTCGTAACAAAACATCTGCTCTTATCGTTTTCGTCACAATTTTGAGATTTTGAGATTTAGGCATTTTCTATTCCTATATAACGGATGTCCCGAGAAAATATCCACGCAAACATTAAATCTAATCTAAGTTATTGAGCAGGTGTTTCGGGAACTACCGCACAGAGAAGACACAAAAACTGGTAGTATCCATAATGGTACTTGCAGCTGCGAACTATCACTGACGGAGCTCTTTAACCATTAAAGTTAGTTAACAAAAACATTTTTTACTAAATTTTAAGTAGATTATCCGGCTCGCCGCCTCTCCCATCAACGTAACAGCCGTCTAGAATTTTCGGTACATCTGGAGCAACAACTGGTGGAACCAACCTAAACATCAAGGTACAAAAAACGCTAATATATAGGTATATAGATAAGTTAAGGAGAAGGGACGAAGGTTTCTGATTGAAGCAAGGTAACGATACAGTTATTTTGTAAAACTTATATATGTTTAATCAATATTTTGTAAATGTGAGTTATGGCAATATATGTATTTTATAAAGAAGCCGTTTAGTTAATAATTTGTAATTCGTCTTGGTTTTATGGTTCATTTAAAAATATAGCAGTTAAAATTTGTAATCCGTCTTGTTTTTTTGGCTCATTTAAAATTTGTAATTCATCTTGCTAATTCTTGTTGTTTGTATATCGGTTTTCTATGTATAAACACTTCCTAAATTCCACTAAACATTTATCTTGGTTTTTACGAAAAACGGATTTCAGATTCGTGTTTCTCGTCAAATGCTAATAACCTCGTTGAGAAAATAGAGCGGTGTTTTGACACTATAACCACAGTTTCGCAGTCCATGGAGCGAAGAAAAAGTTCAAACGACCGGGAAATTCGAAAATATCCGGTGTTTGAAAAAAAAAAGTTTATTCATAAAATATGAACGGATTTCTTACCGTGTGTCTTACAGGCTGCGAGAGCACTAGAGAATCTCATCTTGCACGCGTCCAATTCGATTTTTACGCCCTTTAACATGGCACATCTTTCCCAAACATAATCATACAGGGTCCACAGTTCACCGTTGATGTTTACATTGTTGTTACAGTTAATGATATTATGCAACATTTGTTTGATCTGTTTAAAAGAAAAAAACACAACAAAATATAAGCATGCATTCCTTATAAGAATTCGGCGAACGTGATTTTAACCCTTCAAGGCATAGTCTCCCCAGAAAGGAATCAAATCATTAGTCAATTTCTTCTATTTTGTTTTTTCCTGTATTCTTTTCAGTATTTTAAAAATATCTCGCTTTCTTCAAATAATTTATGTATGTAAAAAAAAATTGGTAAAAGCTGATAAGGCACCCTGGTACGTCATAACATTATAGAGATTTCCAATGGAAAGTTTAATATAACCAGGAGGTGTGCTTTTACACAGCGCCATAAGTGTTAAGAACGTAAACGAACATCTGTATATAATAATTTACTTTTTGTCTTAACCCTTAGACTCCAAAGCATTTTTACAAAAGTGGAAATTTTTCATCAGTTTCGTGGCAACGGATCGCTGCACAAAACTATCAGATGCAAAATTTAATGTAGATTACGACGGGGTAATCCCAATTTCCAGAACATCTCACGTTCCAGAGATATTGTAATTGAAACGGTCCATAAAGACGCCTAAAGTCGTTATTCGGCGTCTAAAGGTTAAACTCAAATCTTTTCGTACATCTATTACTGAACCATATTTAATCCAATGACGTCATATTACAAAGAGGAGAGATAGAGATTTATCGTGTCTGAGGCAATTATGGTTAACGCTATAATACCGGATAAACATCCTGCCTATTGTAAAGTGCTAATAGGAACCCTTATAATTTTATGTAAGATCAGGGGGTTATCAACTTTTACCAACTTTAATTGTCCTTTTATTTATAATTAGTAAGAGAGATCACGTGGGGGGAATTCCCACGAACTATGTTACCTCACACATTCCACTATTCCATCCAAAGTTGTCCATTGTACAAAGTAATCTGGAGTTCCGGAATTAAAATCTCTGGTCTATTTTGTACAACTTCTGCCAGCTTTGTACAGCTCGTTGTGAAATTTAAATTCGCGGTATGTCAACTTTGTCCGGCTCGTATGGTCATCGCTACACTCAGCGCAGAAAATGTGCGCAATTCAAAACACGAGGCTCCCGATATTTTGTCTTGATGACAAGCAAACAAGAAAGCAAAGTTTGGCGTTCATATAAAAACGGTTTTTGACATTTTTTTATACATCAGAAATGGCCAGTAGCAACATATCTTCAAAATCAGACTGGTAGTCTACTTTGTACAGAAAACAGCATATATTTGTACCATGTCTTGCAATAATTATGTAAATTTCAACTAACTTCAACTAACTAACGGTTATTTACATTGAGGCTTCCAAGACAATGAATGAGTCGTGGTCTACATTGTACAGGCAATGACCTGCTTTGAACAAAATATTTTTACTTTTTACTACTTCGTACAAGAAATGTTTCCTGTTTGTATCTTTGAAATTGGAGATATATATTTTCCAGAAAATCCCAGAATCTACCCCCAGATCAAGATATTAGCGCTTACATTAAATTACATCCAGTCTACTTTTCTTGCTTGATAATCTACTTTGTACAGAAAACGGCACATTTGCACTATGTCTTACATTCAAGTTTTTTCTCCGAAAATTTTTAAGGAAAATACGAAATCTACTTCTTGATAGGAGATATATCAGTGCTAACAGTAAGTTTCATTCAATCATAAAAAAGAGGCCAAGACTCTTAGTTTAGTGTGTAGTCAGTCTACTTTGTACAGAAAACAGTCTACCGCGTCCGTTCCGTCCTACAATGAGCAGTCTTGCCCAATATTGTACAACGTTTTGCCTTGTCCTACAGTGTCCAAGATTGTACAACCTTACTTTCAATCCTACTTTGTACAAAAAGACTACTCTGTTCGGAAAAGCATCATTATCGCACATCACGTTTTCAAGTTAGCTACGCAAGAATATGGAGGATATTTATCAACAGTTTCTCTGAGTTTTCATGTTATGTGGTACATATATCAACAGTTTCTCTGAGTTTTCATGCCACCTGGTACATATATCAACAACCAAGGATCGTGTTAAAGTGCACCCCCACATATTTCGTGGGTATATCCATCAGCAACTGGGGATTCTTTTCAACAGCAAGTAGCACACATCTATATACCTACACATGTCCTATATCACTTCGGCACGCACACTAATAAGCAAGAATCTTTTTAAAGCACGCTTTCACATATCTTATCTGGTATGCACCATCAATGAGAGCTTTATCAGCAGAATGATCATATACCTCTTTTGTGTGTCACGCTTCGGCTCACACATCAGCAATTGTGGATATTTATCAACAGCATTACGTACCTTGATACATTTTTATGAATTAAATTGCTAATTGCGTTTCTCAAAAGATCGTTCATGGATTTTTTATTATATCGTAAATCGTCTAACAGCGATTTACAACTCGACAAACAATTCTGGTACAAGTACGGAATTTCTCTAGTTCACACATGCATGATTGGGAGATTTATATTAGGCATTATTTATGACGTCATAGGTCAGTTGGTCATGTAGGGAATTTCCCTTGTATACTCAGACATGACCGAGGACTTTCCTCCATTATGGTGAATATGTCTGGCAAGTCTCGATGATGGTTTACGGTGTCCATACCACAGGAGATTTCTTTATGTCTTTATGATCAATATGGGTCAATATAGATTGATTATTTTAGATTATTTTTGTTTTGAATCATGGAGTTTGACCGTAATTGCGCCAGACACAGAATATCTTTATCTCTACATGTTAAACTACAGTACGGTTTATGAAGGAGTGTGTCGTTTGCCTCAAAGTTAGCTCTTTTGAGGACTTTGTGACGTCATAAAGCTAACAAAGCAAATCTGGACACTGTCTTAAAAACGAGCACTAGTAAGTATGAATAAGTATGAATGTACTTAGTTTTACAATCAACAATTCTCCCCAGTCTACCGAACAAATAAAACAACTTACACTACTGAGTCGATCTTGCACTTGTTGAACTTGGACTACTTGAGCGGTGACTGTGTTCACAGTTGTTTGTAATTTCGAAATATCGCAAGCTGAATATAAACAGAAATCAATACAGCCAGATAAATAAATCATTTTGAGGGTGTTATTAGAACAGGGAAAATTTTCTAAAAATGGACTAAACGAAAGAATTATTAAAAATCTATACTGGAGATATAAAAATAAAATCTTAAATCACAAAAGTCGGTATCAAGACATTTTCTGTTTTTTCGGTAACCACCAAAGTGTAACTAACCTTCAATTAAAAACAAACGAAAAGCTATATTTAAAATCATATCGCGAAGTTAGCATCTTGAAAAAATTAGAAAATAAATAACGTTAAAATTTTGAAAACTCGATACGCGAAAATCCGTGCAATTACGGCAATCTTCGAATCTCGTATATTCCCCGTAAAAAAACACCCGATGTTCTATTGTATGTAGAGCATAAAGAATAAATTTAATTCACCTTCGCAGATCTGTTTTTGAATTTCCTCAGTATGGTACTGGAGCGTTGCTGTGGCTGCATTTATCTCGCCGTTAGTAATGTTGAAGTAAGCAAGAGTGGCATTCGCTGCTGATGTAAATTGATGAATTGCGTTACATGTACAAGGTTTCCGTTTGGTACACGTCGATGCTAAAAAATAAAAGAAGTATAACCACGTTTAATGCGCTCCTCCCCTAGTTCTTTTGTAAACAGAGTACATCACCGACTTTAAAGTTATCCACTATAATACCTGCACAGGAGAATTGCATTATTTTGTAGACGAAAAATCATTATGATACATATCTCACTTGCTAGATACATGTCTCACTTGCTACAGCGCCACCAAATTATTTATTTATGTTTTATTTATTATTTTCATTTCGTCGCTTCATAAAACTTCATATGTATATATATATATACATAATAACAATAAACCACATGTTTACATAACTAGCTGGAGCGAGAAGAAGGCCTTATCACCACACCCAAGTATGACGTCATTGAGGATTCCACATAATTATATAGTACAATTATAATATAAAATAATATACAATAGGCTCTTGAACATAAGTATTAGTATTAGAAATACGCGGCCTCGTTTTCAATATCCAGACGTTTTGACTTAATCTTGCTTTAAACTGAGATAGAGTTGTTGATGTTTTGCATTTTTCTTTCAAAATTTTGTTCCATAGGAGAGGCTCTCGATTTAAGATTTAAAGATTGAAAAGTTAATTGTTTTGAAACAGTTTTTGGTTGCTAAATATTTTGTGTGCAGGACCGTGTTGGGTATTTGTGCCTTATGTCCTTAAAGTATCTATTGAAAATACACGGTGCTAAGTTATTTTGGTCTCTATACATAAAAATAAGGGTTTAAAAATATAAACCCTTTCATGAGGGGGTGGCAATTTTGCTTCTAATCATCTACAATCACGGACAAAATATATTGGAACATTGCACAAATTTGCATAGGAGAAGCAATGCTTGTATTTAATTTTAGAAAAATTGAACAAACGCAACAAACGCTATATTTTGCCGAAAAAGTCCCCCAAAATCCCCCTCGTAATAGGGTTAAGTTGACAGATATTAAGAGTTTTTAATTTATTCAATAGTGGTTTGTATCAAGGACGTTTAAGTTTGTTTATCTTTATCAAATATAATTTTAATTGTATGTTTTTGTTTATTATATAACTTTTTCAATTTACTTTGATTTGTGCTTGCCAGTACAACATTGACGTAGTTTATACGTTCTATCTATGAGTGAAAAATAAAAATTCTTGAAGGCGGGATTACACTATCTAATATGGATAAACTTTACTTCACATTTTAAGTGATCAAAGGCTTTGATCAAATAATTTGAACCTTGATATGTGCTTACAAGCTGTGTCATATAATATTTTAAGTTTTGGCGGTCGTTTTAAAATCAAATCAACTGAGAAGAAGATGGACGTTAACAGTGCTGAAAATACTCCGCAGCTGCGATATTATTATTATTAGGCTGTACGCTAGAACTACAACAATAAACGTGTTGCAAATGTTACTCTTCATCGTGCTGATAATAATTATAAATCGCCATCTTGTTCTCTTTTTATCAAAGTTACTCTTCTTCTGCAATCTTAATCTAATTAACGGTGGCATTCTTTGAAAGAATTTTCAAACAAGAAATTTATTTTGAACCCGTTTCAAATTAAAAATCGTTGGTCACCTGTTTTGTTTACCATATTGTTATGTGACACATATATTTTTAGAGCAAATACACTGTCAAAGTCTGTGATCACATAAAAACTTTGAAGTAAATTTTATCCAAATTTGATAACGTACCAAAACTAAAGCCACTATATGATGTTGTATAACAACTCGTGCAGTTGTATCACAGACCAAGCTATTTACAGGTGATATGTGCAGGCGTATGCTCTGCGTTTATGACACACAGTGTATTCGCAGTTGCTAACTAAAAACATAGAAATAATCGTTTGTACAGCAGGGTTTTTTTGCTCAATATATTTCGCTGTTTCTAAGCCTTTAGTGCTTCCGTTTTTTACATTTATTTACTAAGACTAGTTATTGATAGAAGATACTTACTGTTATTACTGTTATTACTGATTTGGTTTCCGTGTCTGTGGGTGCGCCAAAAATTGATAAAATTCGTAAGCCAAAAATTCGAGCAAAACTCGCAGTAAGAGTACCATTCTTAATAATAACATAGGCCCACTTTAATGGCAAGCGGTCACGTGTTTTGGACGAAAATATGATTAAATGTACCGCATAACACGTGATACATAATACGTGATGCATGTACGTGATACAGTTTTAACAAGCAGCCACACATTTTAACCGAATCCAGACAGACTATCCAGATGGATCAGAACCAAGAACAAGAATAAGAATTATTGATGATTGAGGAATCATTGAGAATATAGACAAACTTGCTGCGCCTAGCTATATTTTTTGTTTAGCTACTGAATAGCTAAAATGTACTAAATGGAGAGCTTATTTACTACCTATAGGCTATCCATAATAACTAGCTAGCTAGCCTAGCTAGTAGCTACTTAGCAATACAAATTTTGAGAAATATTGTAAGTTTAGTGTTTTGTTTTAGAGCTGCCATCATTTACATTCATTCACCAAATTAGTTATATATAGAAGATTGTCATTTTAGTTACAGTTAGCTAGCTAGCGAAAAAAAATTGAGAAAACTGTTGTAGCTAGGTAGCGGTAAAATCGATCTTTTATTTACAAAGTAACAGTGCTGTTGAAGAAAAGTTAATTTTTATCCACATTACGAACAATGCTTTCGTAATTTGTTGTATTTTGGCCAATGAAATAGGGTTTTTTCCTACAGGAAACGTAGCTATCCAAGATAGTCGTCACCTAAAACAATGACTATTATATCCAATTGGTAAATCGCCACAAATGACTATTATAGTCATTTTAATTTTCCCGAAATGACTATTATAGTCATTTTTTAAGTCTTGAATTATGACTATAATAGTCATATGTTTTTGTTTTTTTTACGGAAATATGCCCTAACCCTGACCTTATCGATAAAAAAAATATTTCTTCCATCCCAACCCCGACCACCAACCAGTAGTTATAAAGGTATCGCTTACTTTGTGCTTGTGGCGCACTAAAAATGACTTATTTAACTTTTTAATGTTACATTTAAAAAGAAACATGGTTTTTTATGAGACATGGTTTTGTAGAGCAAAGATTACTCTTCTTTTGGCATAGTTTTGATATTTCTTACAATAAGTTGTAATTTCTTACAAAATAACAAAGAAAAGGAAGGAAAAAATATTCGTTACCATTTGTAACAGTTAGTACAAACATTATGAAGATTAATCTCTCTTTGCAAATATATTTTAAAAAGTGCTTACTAAAATAAATCTTAAATTATATATAATTTTCATTTTCACAAAATATAGATTTAAAGGTTATGTGTATCCTTAAGTTTTTTTATTCTGTTTTTTTCTAAGCTTTCATCTCCGAGACCTTTACAACCATGCACATTACAAAATATTGCACAACAGGAGCACAATCGCATATTGCCTATGTTTCTTGCGAGGAGGTCCATCCTCCACACGGTAGCGTGAATGGGAACCGAACACGTAATCCTTGGAATGCAAGTTCAACTCGCTCATCAATGTGCCACAGCTCCACTTAAGTCCTTAAAATGTTCATGAAAGGCAATTTTCTAATGGGGGAACATCCCCTTTAAGTGGAATCTTGATAGGAATGCAAATGTGCATGTTTTCTTAAGAAAAATGTCAGAAAATTGTACATGTTTCAATGTTTTCAATGTTTTATTTAAATAAATTCAATATGTCCAAACCCAGTTAAGTAAAGTTAACTGGAATCTGCCTGGATTTGTTTGTTGTATGACGAAGCATGTGCGGAAGTTACAGTTCCTGGATCTCAAAAAGGCTACTTAAATCATCAAAAAGAAAACAAAAACTATATCAAAGATATATAAAAACAAATCATACAATAATGAGGCAAGTTATAAAAACTACAAAAAATTATTTGAAACAATCAAACGTCAATCAAAAAAGTTATACTACTCAAATTTACTTACAAAATACCAATGTGAAAAAACCTGGCAAGTTGTAAAATAAATTGTCGGTAAAATACAGATCAATTTCCAAGAAAATTATTAATAAACAACCTAGATGTTTTTTATGTAAAAAAAACTATTACAGAAAGTTTTAACAAATATTTTACTGATGTTGGCCGAACTCCTGCCGAAAAAATACCTAACAGTGACAAATGTTTTCAATCATATATGAAAAATATGAACAACCAAATGCCGAATTATGGATATAACAGATGAGGAATTCAGGGAAGTATTATTCTCACTAAAAACTAATAAAAGTCCAGGATATGACAATATCAGTTTTAATGGAGTAAAACATTGTGTTAATATTTTATCAAAACCATTCATATATTTTCTTTATCGTTGTCTAATGGAATATTTCTTGACCAACTATAAAATGGCGAAAGAATTACACCGATTTTCAAAGCAGGTGAAAAAAATTATTAAAAAACTACAGACCTATATCGGTTCTTCCATGTTTCTATAAAATTTTACGGCGGATTATTTATAACAGGCTATATAATCATCTTCAAGAAAACAAAATACTTTATAACAAACAATTTCGTTTTCAAAAATCAAACCCACGCTATAGGGCAATTAATTGATCTAACTTAAATCATTTGAACAGAATATAGGTGTATTTATTGATTTGTCAAAAGCGTTTGACACGGTTCATTAGATACTTTAAAGAAAATTAAATATTTATGAAATGCAAGGTGTTAACTAACTCGGTTATCTAGTAGTAAACAATACATTTTACTTGATGACAAAATGAAATGTTAAATATCAAATATGGTGTGCCACAAGGGTGTATTATAAGTCTAATCTTAATATATATAAATGACCTAAGAATGCTTCTAAAATATTGGATCCAATAATGATTGCTGATGACATCAATCTGCTTTACTCGCATTCTAACATTAAAACTTTATTTAAAACAGCAAATGATGAATTAGTAATAAAATATCCCTCCATGCTGATAAAAACAAAATATACATTTTATCACAAACTAAGCAAACTTGAATCTATTCCATTACTTATGTATATCTAAGCTTGAAATTAATAATATATACGAATAGAGCTTGGGGAAGAACTAGCCAAACAAAATTAAATAAACTATCAAAGCTCCAAAAACATGTATGTAGGATAATTTATAACGTAGACAAAATGAAACACGAAAGATCACTTATGATAACTCTAAAATTTTGAAGAGAAATTTCATAGTGCACACAACACAATTTAATCAACATAACTTGTTTTGCCCAAAAATTCAATTACAGCTTCAACATTTACAATTTCACATAGAGGTCCTTATTAACTGAACAAAAGTTTAAATTCCGACACAAAACTAATTATATCCTTGCCCATGTTCAAGGAAAAGTTAAAACAAAATCTTTTACAGTCCGAGAATAAAATTTCAATAAAGTCAAGATCTAAATAATTATTTACAATCCTACTTCTTCTAATCATGCTTAAACGTAAAAGTACAAAAAGACAAGACAGATTTTCCTTCTAAGATCATCATCTTCATTAAGAAATCATTACTACTAATACAAGTTTTATATTTTATAACTATCCATCATGTATGTGTTGTGTTACTAATATTCAAACTTGTAAATATATTTATTGACGAAATACAAAATAAAATAAAACAAGACAAACAAATTTGAAGTCATCTTTGGTTTTCAAAACATAAATAAAGGACACATCTACATGAATGCATGAACATGGTATATATA
>JANTOQ010356241.1:0-12316 GCA_027564595.1 Bythotiara depressa
TATAAATTTGATGGAGCTTTCTCTTTTAATAACTGAGCAGTTTATGCTAAGCTTTGGCAGTACTAAGGGTATGTTTTCTTTTTGATTTAGTTTATGGAAAAGGGTGTATTTAGTTTTGTTAACGTTCAAGTATAGTTTATTTGCTTGAAACCATTCATTCAGCTTGATTAGTTCTGCATTAACAACTTTAAATAAAGTTTTGATATTTGAATGAGAGTAGAATAGATTTGTGTCACCAGCAAACATAATAGGATCTAGAAGTTTCGAAGACTTGTTATTATCATTTACATATAAAAGAAATAATAGTGACCCTTGTGGCACACACATGTAGTTACTCTCATATCTGGTTGATTCTGATCGAAAGTTATATACTGTTGTCTTTGACATAAGTAACTTCTGAACCATTTTATGTTGTTGTTTCTTATTCCATATATTTCTAGCTTTTCTACTAAAATATCATGATCTACTGTATCAAAATCCTTGGATAGGTCTATAAAAACTCCTAGGGTAAATGTATTTTCTTCAAAAGAACGATTAATTTGGTCTATTAGCTGTAAGATAGCATGTTCCGTTGAACATGACTTTTGGAATCCAAACTGTTTGTGGTAAAGGATGTTGTTTTTCTGCAGATAAAGGACTAATCTATTATAAAAAATATTTTCTAACATTTTTGAGAAACATGGAAGTACAGAAATGGGTCTATAGTTAGTAAGAAGAGACTTATCGCCACTTTTATATATTGGCATTACTCTAGCAATCTTCAGAAGATCTGGAAATATGCCATTTGCGATTTTCAAATTAAAGATATATTTTTAGGGGGCTGAGATCTCGCTGAAAAAAATTATAATTACGTAAAAGTTTATCGCATCATATCCTGAACTTTTGTTGGTTTTTAAAGAGAAAAACGCATTACAGAATTCCTCATCTGTCAGTTCATACTCAGGCATAGTTTCATTTACGTTATTGACATATTCCTTAAAATCTCTTGATACATTGGGTATGGAAGTAGTCAAATTTGGGCCAATAATCACGAAAAACCTGTTGAAATTTTCAGCAATTGGACGTTTTTCATATACGTCATTGTTGTCAATTATCAATCTTCTTGGAAGGTGGTTTGATAAGGATTTGGTGTTTCCAATTACCTCTTTTATGACTTGCCAGTTTTATTTTAATGCCATCTTTATATTTAAAATCAGATTTGAGTATAAAGCTTTTTTGATCTGTGCTTTATTATTTCAAATAAGTTTTGATGAGCCTTGTAATTTATTTCATTAGTACACGTTTTATTCTTGAGATATTTGTCGTATAATCTATGTTTTCATTTAGAAGACTTAAGTATATATACCTTTAGTTATCCAGGGGTTTAGTAGTGTTTTTGTTTACATTCAGGGAAAGCTATATCATATAAAAGTGAGATAGTGGTTAGGAAACAGTGGTAGGCTTCATTTGGACAACGAAGTTGATAAATTTGTTCCCAATTTGTATTTTTAGATTTACTATAATACAGACTCCCACCCCTTACTAAGCCAAAATAGGCTTAATGGACTCAAATTGCTAGCTGGGCTTGTGTGTATGCGTGTTTATGTTTCCGAAGGACCCATGGTACCCGGATGTGTATGACTTCTCCGAAATTGCAAATTGAGATACGAGGACAAATCATAGTGGCGCACAAACGTTTTTACCCTCCCATGTTATATATGGAATCCCGCAATGCTAAAAATGAGATCATGACTAGCGACCCCACAAAAACAAATAATTAGACACAATGTGTATTTCTGCGGATCACAGTTACCACGGTTACACATGTAACATCTTATGTCTGCCGGCTTTGGGGCCAAACAGACATATATGTCTTGGATCTGGGAACAAGCTGACACAATTAGAAAACCTTTTCAACCCATACCTCTGGGTACATAGCCAGCTAATAACACAAAGTTGATCATCACAAAATTAGCTTTTCTTTCAACAACTTGTGGTGCACGCAATACTAATCGTAAAAAAACTTCAAGGTAGCTTACTTGTTTACGTCTTGTTCTTGAACTCTAGTGTTACAAATTCTGTTGCTTTTTCCTCATTGCGACCTTCCCTGACGCATTTTGCGAAAACTTGCCTTAGCGAAAATTAGTACGAATAAAGTAGCTTGACCCCTGCCCTATCCAACCACCAATAGGTTCGTAACTAGCAGAATTGAGTAGGTAGCAATGGTATGTTTGTAGTAGTAGAAGACGTAGTATGTACTATTGATGATTCTGCGAAGAAGAAAAAATCTAATACTACAGTTATTACGATACAAGATACTGAAAACAAAATTATAAATTTCAGTCTTTTAAAGTCATTAAACGTATAATCTAATTTGGCTAGTGTCGACAAAAAAGCTGACGTCACCAAATGGAGCCGCCATATTGCACAACTTTTACCATGTGTAATATAGTTTACTTGAGAGTTAGTATAGATATGTGTCTTCGGAGATATTTAACTGGTGTGTAATTTCACATTATATATGATGCTGAACTGGTCACAAATGTCACCAACGACACTTATTATTGACAATTATGTTGTATTACTGTACAAATTCAAAATGGATACGGTATTTCTACAATGTCCGTCCCTCGAGTGCTGTTTTTAAATTCCCACCATCCTATGATAACATTTTGTCGTGGAGGATGATGTTTATACGCCGACAATACTTCTTCTGGTGTCAAATTTGAACTGTAGATGAAAAATTCTGTTATCTTTCCAATGAACATTTGATTTTCCTCATTGATCACTTCTCTACCATTTATGGGGTCCGAATCCTGACCTAAGATGAAAATACCTTTACTACTCCGAAATGGTTTTTGAAACTGATTGTGTGGTGAATTACCTGTTCGGTGTAGCTTGCTATTTAAATATAGTTTCCAGTGGCCTGTATAATTCCATGCCCAACAAATATGGTTCCACATTCCAGCCGTATAAATCATGTTAAAAGCGGTTTCTTGCGCACTGTACAAATATAAAATTGCTCTTCCATTGATAATCGCAATTACAAAATCATTAGAACTTGCGATATCATCAGAAACAAAAATAAAAACAGCTTTCAAAGTTGTTGGTACGCTTTTCAAATTGAACCAAAAACATGTGGACAAAGCGGTACTCATAGGGAAATTGACACCAGTAAGCGTGGGTATATTAATTATTGTTGGGTTGCGAAAGTCAATGGCAAAGTTGGTAACTATAAGAAATATTTATTTAAAATGATTACATTGTACATTACGACACCATAGGATTGCATTCGCATATTGTATTATTGAGACGAGTACCAATGTGTTACATTGCCATGGAATTCATACTCTACACGAAAAAAACAACTTATTTACAATTAAGTTTGCTTAAGGCTTGATTCCTCAAAATGAGTATGGTGGTTACTGTCCTTTACATCTATATTTCAGAAACAAATTTATGAAACTAATTAGTTATGTGAAATGTATTAGCTAAATTTACCTCTACAATATCCAGATTGATCTGCGATGAACCCGTGTAAGCAATAACATTTATCACGGCCTTGCTCTGATTGGCAGTATTCGTGCATACCACATGTACCATTGCTGCTAGAACAGTTACTCGTCGTATTCACTAAAAATAATATTTATAATATTTATGTGCCAAGTTATATTGTTATTGCATGTCTATATCAAAACTTATGGAGGGGAGCGGAATCCCCACTCCCCAGTTCTGAATCGCCCCAAAATTCCTAGGCTGAATAGGGTTAAGGTGGTACATCCCCATTAAAACTAATTTCTTGACATATACACTTTTACGGAAATATTCATGTCCAATTGTTACATACGATTAGATAAAACGTGAAAATAGCAAGCAAGTGCTAAAAAATTAGGCACAATATCCCCAAAACAATGGATATTTTGGAACAATATATCTGCAGAACATCGTAGGCTCACAACGTGAAACTTGGTGGTTTTGATTAGATTGATGCATTGAAGGTCCTAAACTAAAATACATTATGTATCTTTTTATCGTCCGACATGAAGATACAGAGAGTTTATTTTTCCTATTTTTAGGCCCTAGTACCATACTTGCTGTTACTATTATTGGGTCTATTGCACGGATGTTAGGTCAGAGCCTCCACAAGACGAAGAAGAGAAAGCATGCAAAGTTTCATCACATAAAATTTCACCATCCCTGAGTTTCCGTGTTTTAAATTTAGAAATTCGTTGCTTTAATAAAAGCACGTTTAAACAACGAAAAACTGAAATTTATGCAATATTATACGTAGTCGTTCTCTTAATTTGTCGTTTTACCCATTTGTTTTAATAACAATTCATTTTTTCTTGACCTCAATCTCCCTCCCGTTAGCTCTTAACATCTTGCTTTGCTTTGTTCCCACCATATCCGTTCATAGTTATTTCATAGATATTGCCATTTCTTGACGCCGTAACGTCCATATTCTTTCCCATTCTGAGGCAAACGGCTCATGCTTCCCCTCCTGTTCTAGATGCGCAGGGGGAGGACAGTTAGTTCATTACCAAATTTACTTACATCTTAAGTCTATACTGAAAAAGTAAACTGAAAAAGTTTAATCAAGAAATTATGGTGTATAAAAAAGCTTTCGTTTAACTCGTGGCACGCTAAATAAACAAAATTATTTTTATTAATCTTTGCTGATAACTGATCGCCGTGGTATAGGTGAATGATTGCTGGTAAAAATATCTGGCATATTACTACCTTAAGGGTCACTAACACGGTTGCAACACGTTTTTAAGGAACGTTATGAGACAACTTATTTTTAAAGAACGAATTATCGAATTTCTAGAGAAAATAAATCAAAATCAACACCAGAATCGATTGCTCCGTAGTTGAAAATACCAGAAATATTGCAAAAATAATTCAAAATTCTGATATTTAATGGGGATGTACCACCTTAATAATTTTTATAACTCTGATATTACTGGTATTTATCCAGATCAATGGAAGAAGGCTAACGTTGCTTCCGTGCTTAAAAAAAGCAGAAAATATGCTATGTAACTACAGGTGAATATCTTTATTTTTTATATGTGGTAAGATTTTGAGAAATGCATATTTGATACACTTTATACTTATTTTGCATCTAATAATAATTTTTCCTCTTGCCAATCTGCTTTCCGTAAATTTACTTCTTGTATCTCATAGCTGTTATCGTTAACGCATGAAATATGTTTCAATTTTGATGCAATTTTTAAATTACCATCTTATGGTATCGAAGGTCCGGTCTTAATTCTTATAGTAGTTTTCCTTAATGGCCAGATGTCATGGTAGAAGGACATTTTAGCTGGTGTACTCCAGGACTCAGTTATATGTCCATTATTTTCCTTAGATATATTAATGATATTGCTGATTCAATCCGGTGTTAAAATATTTGCTGATGATACTTCTCTTTTTCAAGTTATGGCGGATTATAATATTTCATCACAAATTCTAATCAGTGGACTCAGATTAGTAGCTGATTGGGATTTTAAATAGAAAATATCTTTCTATCCAGATCTTTCAAAACAAGCTGAGGAACAATTACTCGCTATAAAAAATAGGAAATACTAATGGGCATGTTCTCAGCTTCAATAACAGCAATGTTTCTTCATATAAACACTTAGGGATGATATTCGACGAAAAGCTCAACTTCCATTTCATTTCAAATGCCAAAAAAGGCTTAGGGGTAATCAAACGTCTTTATAATTTGTTATCAAGGAGTGCTTTAATTAACATTTACAAATCATTTCTATGCGACATCTAGATAATGGTGATATAATGTATGATAATTCATTTCGCAGCTGAATCGAGTCCATTCAATATACAATGCTTCGTTAGCAATTACAAGAGCCGTTTTTGGTACTTGTGAAAAACTTTACTGTCAGTGTGGATTTTAAAAGTTTCAGAGACAGAAGGTGGTGTAAAAGACTATGTTTTTACTACCAAATTATACATACTTTAAATAATTTATTACCGACAATTAGGACTTTATCTCATAACCTTTGCTCTGTTAGATCTTTCAATTCCACAATTTCTTGAACTAATCATTTCAAAGCTTATTTTCTTCTATATTGTGTCATTGCTTGGAAACAGGTAGATCCTAATATTCAAAACTGTCCTTCATTCAAATAATTTAAAAAATCTAAACTAAATTTCAAAGACCCTATGCTGAGGTTACTAACTAGACCGCGGAAAGATATTTGTCACCAGCGAGAGCACAAATACCGACATAATTTCCTTTATTCAATAAACTAGCTCTCTTGAAACTAACAAGCACTTCCTTTCTCGCTGCCCTATCTTTTCTGTACAACCTTCTATCTTCTTTGACAAACTACATAACGCTATATCCATTTTCCTACTAAATCACTCTTTAATTGTGCAAATTCTCCTTTATGGTAGCAAAGATATTTAAGAACGAAGCTGGATGTGCCACCTATTGTTATTCTATTCAAAAGAAAACAATACGATATCGTTAGAATATTGTGTTATAAAATGCCGTGTCTAGATTGTTCATATCATTTTCACAAGAGACCCGTAAGACCAGTGAGGCAATTCAGCATAACAACCACGTAAGAAAAACTAAAATTTAGTCTGTTTTGTAACCAAATGAATGCAAAACTGGGTCCATGAATACACTTAAAACATCATGTATGTAAATACTCCAGCCTTTATTTATACCCACATATTTTATGTAAACACAGAAAACTTTCCTTCCTAATACATTCTATGGTATGAGCCATCACTTATAAAGATTCTCAAAAGTGACGTTAAATCTTTTCAACATTTCTGTTAATCGTGTGCAATATGAATAAAATGACCCTCTCTAGTGAAATTAATTTTATACTAATCTCTAGACGGTTTGAGGGATCCCTTTTTTGAAAATAAAGTTATTTCTTCAAATGTCCTTTTATTTAATTATGTTATTCTATATTTGTTACTTACTTATGTGGTGTCTTTGGCAATATTAACTCGGTGACTTACAGTGATCATTTCCTGTATTCTAGTTGTTTTTTTGTTTTTTTCTAAGCATATATCCATGTTTTTATAATTTGAATTTGGATTTTGTTTATTAAAAGTTTGTCAACGTTGTAATTTTATGTTGCGTTTATAGAAAAAGAAACTGTCTTTCTTTAACATTAACGTAAGTTGGTGATCTAAAACCAGTCCTAGGTGTTTGTAGTATGTTATAATGTGTTAATATCATCATTATTGATTGATGACTGCAAGCAATCAATTTTTGGTTAACGCGTGTTACTGTCGTTGTCTGTTATCTCCTAAGTTTTTGACTTATAGTGGGTTTACACAATACAATTTAAATATCTTAATCACGCGCGTGGATGACGTTAACAATAATTTTGGCCCTAGTTACACGATACAAGGTCCAGGAATTTTAGAAAAGTAACTTCTAGGAGACTTCAAACTTGGGCTTAAGGCAATGCAATTGACTACCCCGTTGACGATTTAGACCCTGTTGATATGAAACGATACGTATACTTTAAAAATACTTTTTTGCATGTAATATTGTCTTCACACTGGGATCGGTGATTGCTTCATGCAGCTATCAAAGTTTAAATCGCAAGCAAGTAAAAAATTGTTCTTACATTACTTATATAATTTTGGAATCTTCTAAAAAAATATTCCACTTAGAAAATCTCCCCAGAGGTCTTCAGAAATATACCTGCAAGTACTTGTACGATCTTCAAACTTAGTGAGATCAATTTACAGATATTTCCATAGCAATGTTATTTATCAGTAAAACATGTAAAAGCAAGATATTTCGACCCAACTTCATCATGACTGTTATTATCCAACAATCTTCAAGTGTATAGTACTTTTCCTTAAACTGTATTTCGGATACATCTGTTTGATTTATCTTCATGCAAAATATAGTTTCATCCACTGCTTGCTAGGCTCATAATTGGAAAACATTTTCCACTGAAAAGCCCAGTTACAGTTACTGATTAATGTTAAGTCGTTGTGTAATGTACGTTCTTCGGTTTCGCTAAAGTACATTACATAAAAACGAGAGGTACCATGAGGAAATATTTATTCATTTGTTTTAAATCTCTGTGGTAGATCATTAACGGACATTAGAAGGAGCAGTTTCTCTAGAATACCCCGTTGGGGTTAAGTGTTTCTTCAAAAATAAATTTCCCTTTTTAATGTTACTCTTTTCTATTGTAAGGAAAATTATTTATTACATTTTAAAAGCGCCCATTAATACCGTATGTTTTAAATTAAAATATTAGTCCTTTTCGCCATACGTAATCAAATGGTTTAGTGATATCTAGGAATACAACACTACAAGTATCCAGGGTGGGGTTTGCAACAAAATGTAAGAATATCTTGTGATTTATTTCAAATAATTGGTATATGCATGAATAACCATTTCTAATATCAGATTGACAAGGGGAAAACAAATTTATTTATTGTACATAAGAACATAGCTAAATGCATTCTGTATAAGTTTTTCAAATATTTTTTCCAAAATAGGTAGAAGAATATTGGTCGGTATGTCTTTAATAAAGTCTTACTGTTTTTGTTATGAACTGGAGCAACATTTTCTTTTTTCAAAATGTCTGGATATGTTCTAGTATTAAACGCTATTTCAAAAATAATTTTCAATAGATTCATTAAGGCCTTCGCACAGGACAGGCCTTTATCGTGCAAAAATAAATTGCATCCATTCATTCGATCTTCTTCCTTTCAATCACTCTTAATGTACGTTTTACAATTTACTTTTCAACAATAACTTAGTTGTCGATTGTTTTACTTAAATCTTAACCCTATTCAGCCTTGGGGGGAGGGGGAGGGAGCGGAATCCTCCCTCCCTTGCCGGTTTAAAAAATATATATTTTGAACCACTGGTGCAAATGGGCCGAAATGTTGTGACTTTTCCTTAAATTTACTTGGAAACAAAGGGTTAAAAAACTTTAGTACTTGAAATAATGGTTCTTCCGTTGGGATTAGTTCCTCTCAGGAGGTCAAGAAATTATTTTCGACGTCATGATATTATATACCGTTGGAAAGATAAAACACTCCAAGGATTATTTTAGAACATTTAAAGTCGGTTTCAAATTTCTTGATGACAAATACGCAAAAATGTGTTTGATGACGTCATCAGCACAGTGGTATTGGTCCCAAGTATATATGTGCCAAGTTATATTGTTATTGCATGTCTATATCAAAAGGTATGGATGGCGGGGGGGATCCTCCCCTTCCCCCTAGTCCTGAACCGCTCAAAAAAACCTAGGCTGAATAGGGTTAAATGTATGTATGTAAATGGGATTTAATTATTTGAAAAATTATTTGCCGATATTAATATTATTTAGTGTATTCTGCCAATATATTTATTCATCATTTTAATGTTCCCTTTAGATAAATCTCAAACAAGACGTTCGTAAGGCTATTGATAACATGCCTTGTAACATGTTCAAATATCGGTAAGAAAATTTAAACTTACCATTTACAGAAACATCACAAAGGTCATCCAGATTTTCATCACGTTTGCAAAGATTTCGTGTGCGATGTTCTCCAACCTAAAATTAAGATTCAAAAGTAGGAATTGTTTCAAAACCGTACAACCGTACTCATCAGTCATACCACAACTCACACCTTGATGTAAAGAAACATGACAATAAATAGAGCTAGTGACTTAGACTTGCAGCCCATAGTTCGAGTCCTATCACGGTTAAATGCGGTCACTTTCGCAGGTCGTATTTACATGTTTTCTGCGCCACAAACGATGTCAGTAATGTAATGTGCAAATATGCTCCTTCGGTGCAGTCTATGTTACGTCATTGTGTGAAAATATACTACTATGGAGCAGTCCTATTTAACGTACGTGTATGTAAAGTCCTCTGAGCTTAAAGGGTAGACGAAAATGACGTACCGTAATTCCAATATCATAAAAATCCCAACCAGCTTTAGTTGCGAACAGGTTCGTGATTGTTTTGTTGTTTCGATCGGCATTCAAGAGTTCGCATATTTTCTGTTGCACACCATACATAATGTTAAAAGCAAAACATAATGAATTTTGCAAACACGCCAAGGTACATCCGATGATAGTTTCAACCGTGATATTCTCAAGTGGTTCAATGGTTAAGATCTTGTCGTGCAACGCACGCTCAAACACTGCTTCTCTTTTATCGTCAGCCCTGAAAATATTCGAATCACCAAAAACCAATAACCTTCGAATGAAAACAATTGTAATGCAACAATATATAAGAAATGTCACACACTGCATTTTTGCTATGAATTGTTCGGAGCCAACAAATTTGACCTTTTATCAGAAAGTTTAACTGCCAACATTCGCTCTTCTTGCAATATTTATGTGATTAATAGGACATAGCATGAAGAAATCAAATGCATGGTTGAATATGTTACCTAGTGAAACTCTAGCAAAACGTTAAACGTTTAATTATTGATACATTCTGGCCATGTAACTATGGACTAGCCTGGACAGATTCACTTAAATAAACCTGTTTTTTCCATTCACAATTTACATGGTTGGCCTCGGTATCCGGTCATAATGTTATGAAGGGAGTACAGGCGACTAACAAATAATGTTTCCCTGGTTAGGCCTACGCCGGAAATCTAGTACTGCTATCCCACTGGGATAAGAAGTAGGTTTTTCTCCAAAAAATATTAAAACTGTAGCTGGCCACGAATGGAAATAATATTTAGTATATTCGTAGTATATTAGTGGTCAAATCCCGCCTCGTTTTCGTGTCGTTTTTCACTAAATTGCAGAAGATTATTAACTTGTCGTATGTTGTTGAACTTTCTGCTTATATACAGCTTATAAGCAGACATATTTGTTATATGCAAGTGACATGTAAATCCGATTTTCAGATTTTCCGAATATCTTTAGCAAAGACTATAAGTATTTGTTGTATGTTTGTCCTATGTATGATCGTCGGATAAAACGTTTCTATTAGAACAATCGTCATAAAAATCATGTGCTTGGGTTGCACATCATGATGTAAATATACATGATGAAATCTGGAAATAAAATAAATTTTACATTTCTGCGTATCAAGAAAGGCTAACAGCAGATTAGAAAAACGAGAAACTTGAGTACATGGAACCAGGACTGGAAGCCCTCCTCTCGGTGATTACAACGGGAGGATGAGGAAGCAGGTTTGTAGATGCGCTAGCTATCCAACGTTAAAAGTATGAATCTCAGTAACTGTTACTAGGTTAAGAACACGATTTTCCTTTGCATTCTAAGGTCTACAGTAATATATTACGACCCAGTGAGCATATCATGGTCATGTGACGTTACAACGTTTCTTCGAAGTTGTTAGGACGTCGTGTGACCATGATGTGCCCATTAAGGATATTATATATTACGATACGAGTTAGAGGATTGATAGTTCCATTTAACTCTTCCCAGAAAATGAAACAAATCATTGGTTATTTATTTGCTATTTTACATCTGCCAGGGGGTTAATTATTGGAAATATAATGTAAAATTTAGTAAAGGCTGATAAGACCCCCTGGTTCTTCATAAATTTATAAAGGTTTCTAATGAGGAGTCTAATATAACCAGGAGGAATGCTATGCATTAAAAAATTACGCTATTCAATATTATGCATCAGAAGGTCTTGTCAGCTATTATTATTATTATTATTAGTATTATTATTATTATTATTATTATTATTATTATTATTATTATTATTATTACTATTATTATTATTATCCCTTGTATTTGCAAGAATTAACCCCCTGGAAAGAAACAAAATAGAAAATAAATAAGTATAGGTTTGATTCATTTCTGGGGGCAACGAGAGTTTAAGGGAAACTTATAAACATTATTTGACATGAAGCCATTGATACGCGACCTTAGGTCAGTTTATTTGCTCCAGAAATGGTATGCCTTCACCAAATTATACAAAGAAAAACTAATTTATCTTCCCATGTTAATACATGTGACGAATAAACATACCAGACAAACCTTACGGAACCGGAAGGTTTCGATGATTAAAGGCTCATAACTATATATGACAACCTGAAAATACGTAAATGTCGTACTACGGATGAAGATGAATGGTAGAAAATATAATTATTTGATGTGCGGTTGGTCAATCTCCACCCCAAATCGAAAATTGAATCAAACATATGTAGAGTGTTGTAATTATTCATCTTTTAAAACACATATAAGTACCGTGTCAAAGAAATGTATAAAATTAACCCTTAACCCTATTTTGGTTGGGCTATTTGATGGACGTTAAAAGGTCCTCCCTTTACAACCGTGCTGTAGGATCACGGTTACTTCAGTGCCAAAGTACCAAATATAGAAAAACGTGTTAACAAA
>JANTOQ010356352.1:0-12314 GCA_027564595.1 Bythotiara depressa
CATAGACCATTCTGTAAGTTCAATACGAAAAGCATGGACTATTCTTCAAGTTCAAATGAAAATATTATTGAAAGTGACTCCTCAGAGGATTTAGACGATTTTTTATTTGCTCATGCTATGGGAATGAACCGGAACATACGGAACAGGAAATACGCAGTTTGGAATACTTGGAAGGGAGTGAAACACTAAGCTAACCAATCTATTTAAAGACTTATTACGCATTGATTAATATAGATCACTCTGTTATGAAATTGAAACAGCTAAACAATAGAGGAAGAAAAAAATAATAGACAAATGAAAAAGTAATTAATCGTGCGCACGTGGTGCATAATGTAATTCTCAGGGAATTTATTGTGAAACTGATGTAGGGCGGCCGTGACCTCCAGAGTTGCGAAAACACTAATAACTCAAAATCCTTATATATTTGGATCGCAAAAAGCATTTTCTTTCAAATAATGAGCGTTGGTCTTAATTTTTTCGCAGCATAATATGGAGTAAAATAAAATGAAATTTATTTTTGACGTTAATGTGATAACAAATTTTACTCTGGTTGGAACTGCTTGTCGCATGTTTGTGTTTTGCTTTGTATGTCTGCTTCGATTAAGCAAAATAACTCTTCAGAATTCTCCAGCGACATTCGCAAATAACTGCTGAAACTTTCAAGATCTTATTCTCCCAGTTCTTGCAGTAAACTTCCGTAGACCCCAAGTGTGGGTCTTCCTTCTATCCATGGTTTAACTAAATTAAATCTGACAGGTTTTCAACAGAAAAACTGTGGCCGTGTAAACCCGCTTTAAGGATAAGAATGCCTCTTGGATGAACACAAAGATTAAGCGGGTCTCATTTATAGAAGTCACTAAGGTACCTTGAATGTGGTCGCTCAAGAAAAGTGTGTTTTCGTAATATATATATGGGCATTTCCCTTGATTATCGATTTTGTCATCGTACTAATGCTTTTCATGTTCATGACAATGTTATTGATACTGTGAAATCTCCTCTTTGGTTTCGTGGGAATCTTAATTTCTGAATTCATTCCAGCTTACGTTATTCTCCTATTTTGATTGTTTTTTCATTAAGAATTGTTTTTTCTAGTACTACATGTACGTTGTTTCCTTGCGAAGATACTTTCCTATGAGTTAGTCATGTATTAACTTTTTGTTGTTTGTTGTTTTTTGTATTGTTCTTATTATTTCCCTATTGGCACGAACCGTTGAGATCAAAAAGTTACTTTGTAATCAACTGCCAAAATATGTTAAATATTGCACAAAGTTGAAGTTTAAGTAAAAACACTAGAAGCCTGTCGGCTTGAAGATTTCCACAATCACACAAACTAGGGAAAAAAGCAAAGAGAAGGTTTTTATAACCAATTTGGTAAAAATATGTATTGAAGAATAACGTTAATGTACAAAGGGATTATACTTACACATTTTGTCTCCAATATACCCTAGAACGTTCAAAAATGTTATAAACTAGACCCAGTGGTCACCACTGCGGAAGATGAGCATGCTGGTTTAGTCCCTGTTCGTTGTTAAGTAATGAAATGGCGAATAGTACACGTACTGAACCGACATGCTCACATACACTGTTTTATAGACATAACGATTTTTCCGGTCCCCCGAGCATGTCAGGAAATGCTAGTATCATACACTCAAAGGTGGGGGTATCACTTCTGCCAGAAGCTCATTGTAGCCGGGTTTTCATGTCAATATTTACAAGTGTAAGTACATACAGCAAGTGTCAACAGTGATATAAGTACATTTATGCAACACGTAAACAATGTTTCGGGCTAAAGTACCAAAAATAATTTTATAACGTTTTGCAGACAAACTTTTTCTGCATCTCTAAAATAGTATGATCTAGCTACTGATAGTTATAAAACGATATTACTATGCGAAAAAGTCAATAGTTTTTCCCTAAAAAACAGTACCAAAACACTAGTGTGCGAGCTCTAAATATTTTTTAAAGTCGCGGATACATAGTTACTAAGTCATAGGCTATGAATAGTTTAGTTTGAACACAGTCGTAGCTTAAAAATAGAAACGTTTATGCGATAAGTGAATTACAGCTAAAATGTCAACATTTCACATACTTTTTCCCCTCACTTTTTTGGTATTTAGCTACCTCTAAATGGTTAGATATTACACATACACATTGATACTATATGCAAAAGATAAAAAAGTATACTTCGAACACAGTCGTGGCAAAAAATACAAACGTTTAAACAAAAAGGATGTTTCGGGTAAAATGTCAACATTTCTTGATAAATTTCATCGTGTTATAAAGTCTCCAAGATAATTTCAAAGTTTGCGAGCAAATATTTTTCTACATCTACACCACAAGTACTAACTGCTGGGGTAGCTCTACTAAAATATTACAGTAGTAAAAAGTCATAATTTAGAAGAACAACGAAAGAATCACAAGTAGCTAGCTACACACCTCAAAAACACTCACTTTGAGGTACTTAGCTAGCTCCAAATTATCCAACATTCGCCAGGGAGCTAGGAGGGACCTTCCACTCACTATAACACATGCTCTCACAACATTTACATGAGGTAAAGATAGCTAAAACCTAGAAATAAATGGTACTTCAAAAAATGTTTAAGGAACTTAGCTAGCTCCAAATTATATCAAACTAACCAGGGAGCTAAGAAGGGCATTCTACTACTTGTTACTAAGGGTCTCGTTAAGAAGAGAAAATATAGCTCCACAGGGGGTAAATATTAGCGATGGAGGGTGTTAGCTAGCTAAACACTTCTGAAACGCTAACTTTTTGTAGGTTAGCTAGCTCCAAATGATACGAAACTTTCCAGGGAGGTAGCTCACGTGTTGCTCTCACTACTACAACTGTCTGCGCTAATATAAAAAGGACAACATAGCGAAATTAATGCGTTTCGATAGCGACAAATTGTGGCTGACTAGCTAACCTCTTCAAGTGGCTTTATGGATTCAATAATACTAACGTTAATCAAGCCAATCGAATTGCTTTCCGGAAAATTACGTCAAAGCAAACCAATCAAATTTTTCTACGCTACATTAGCCTGAGCATATAGCGATTGAAGTCGATTGGAAAGCACCGTGTCCCGAGGCTAAAGTGTCTCGACGAAACACCCGCTCTTCTCATTTTGAAAATTCCGCCCTGCGCGGGGGGCGGAAATCAATTATTCGTAACATTTGAAATATATATCGGTAAAGCTTCATATGACACTGATCTCATTAATTTTTACCAAATAATTATATGAAATGTCGCTTTTCTTTGCAGAAGCTATAAAACATTTTAAAGAATCTGGGATCGGCCTTCATCTTGCAGTTATTATCTGTATGTTGCGAAACATGTTTCGATGTATTCATCACATCATCATCATCAGTCATATAACTACAGCCTAAAATTTTGAGATTGTACTATGGAGTTAAATTCGCAGCTCGTTATGCTGACTGTTTAAGTTCATTTAAATGGTTATCTGATCTCTACAACCATATATTTACTTCCACATCATTTATCACCCCGCTAGTCACGTCATAGCAGTGGTCACTGGATAAGCTTAATAATTACACACAACATGCTGAGTACGTGATCACAGAAACTTTGTCTCATTACACACAAAATAACAGTTCAGTATATGTATGCAGACTAGATTCCGAAAAGGCATTTGACTCATTTAACTGGAAATCACTCTTCATAAAACTTCAGAAAGAGAAGGATATACCACGTCAAAAATGTATTAGCTAATATGGATAAATCAAGTAGCGCTCAGGTTTTGTACAAAAGTAAAAAAAGTCACACCACTTTTACCTGACTCATGGTGTTCGACAAGGTCCTGTAATATCCTCTTTCCTGTATTATTGTTTATTACCCGGTCATCAGGGCTGCGCATCTGATCGCGAATCTGATTGGCTTAGAGTGCAATTTATGATATCAGAATCGGGCTAGTATTTTACGGTATTTCCCGTAGTCAATGGCAATACATAATGGCAGTCATGTTATGTAAACAAAACAAAACAAGAGCTTGTAAAAGTGACTAGTGTACTGTGGCTAAAATGGAGGATACAAGTGATTTTGAACCAAATTTCAGCTTTGGTATACCTTTCGAAGAAGAAAGCGGCAACAACTGTTCTTTAATACCGGAAATGGAAATTGATGAATTCTAAAGGAAAACAGTACCAAGCCGAAGGAGAAAACAGACTATAATCAATTTAAACGTTTTCGTATGTCCATCGGTGAGACAAGTGAATTTATGATATCCCAGAAGAGGAATTGGGTAATATTCTTTCACAGTTTTTTATGTAAGCTACAACAAAAAAGGTGCATTGTACGAGCCAGATACGTTGAGCAGTTTTATAAATTCTTTTCAGAAAGTTTTAGTAAATCATGGATCCCGTTACGATTTAAAAAGTGGAATAGCGTTTGCGAAATCTCGGACTATTTTAGCTAGCCGACGAAAACAACTAACTCAATTAGGCAAACGTAGCCAACCTCATGCAACGCGTGCTTTAACTGATGGTGAAGTCGATTTTCTCTACACTTCTGGGTATTTCGGAGACGAAAATCCCGAATATTTACATCGAACCGTGTGGTGGAAAATCACTAAACATTTTGGCCATCGAGCAAGAGATGAGGTAGGGAAACTGAAATGGGAAGATATAAATATTGAGAAAGATCTTAACACAAATGAAGAATACTTAATTTGGGATGTTGAAATAAGTACAAAGACAAGAACATGAGAACGTGCACTGGGGCATAAACGAGTCTTTTATCCCAAAGCGTTTCAGGACAACACAGAAAGATGTCCTGCAAGTCTACACAAAACGTTCTCATCCCACAGACCTGTAAGCATGTGTCAAAACGAATCATCTTTATCTTTAGTAGTAAAACGAAGATTCAACTACAAGATGGAGAAAATATGGTGTTATCAGCGACCAGTAGGTCGAAATGGAATTGGGGAGTTTTTGTCAAAAGCTAAAAAACCTCTTCATATTAGTCATCGGGGTATAGTAGCAAATCACAGCGCAAGAAAAACGGCGATATCAAACTTACTTGATGAAAATATCAATCCTCTCCGCCTCTCGCAACTAGGTGGCCACAAGAAAACAGATAGTTTAAGAAACTACCTCGTAGCATGTACCAAACGTCAGAGAAATATGTCAAAAATACTAAGTAACAGCGACGTTAACAAGAAACAACCAACTCCATCTGCACTTCAAGTTACTCCAGAAAATGACTGGTTACCTCCACAAATACAATAACAAAATGTTTGAAAACTGGAATCCGGTATTGCCTGCAAGCTTCCATGGCGCTCACATCACAAGTTGCCCTTTTAATATAAACCTTTATCACAACAACAACAACAACAACAACAACAGTCTTTAACTTCTTTCAGATAACACCAATCGTAAAAGGAAACGAATTTTTATTGATGATGACGATGATGAGTTATAAAAGTTGAAATATGAACCGTTTAGTTTGTTTTAAAAAATTTTGTGTCTTCGAAAGAATTATAAAAATGTTTATTGTTTTGCTGAAAAAAAATTCGAACGGATGCAAAACTTTTAAGAATATTATTCACTACGGCATTCTCTACGGCAGACGGGCTTAAATCAATATGTAAATTAGACTTACGTCAGTTTTTATAGAATTTGACGCCATTTTGTTGTAACACACAATTTACACACACAACGCATTCGCCCTTGAAGAAGGCTTCGGCCGAAACTAGTTGGGATACATTGCGTTTTTACTAGCTTTCCTCCCCTCTCCATCGTACAAATTATATATATATATATGAGTGAGTGTTTGTGTGTGTGTATGTGTGTGTGTGTGTAAGGTGTTAATACCCAAATTGACTAGAAGGAAAACTGCACGTACCTTTTGCTTTTAAGTTTCCAGTAAAGGAAAACGAGGTAGCTGTCTTTTCTTGAAAAAAAGACAGAAAATTCCCTACATTCATTGACCTGTACATTTCAGGACAAATCCCCAAATTGACCCAACACTAATGCAAGCAAAACAACATCCCATGTCCAATCGTGTTGGGTGGACTATAAATGTTCAGAACTTTTTCTCTTTATATCCTTGGGCCCTTTCGCAATTTCTTTTGGAATACTATTTTTGTATATTTGACACATTTTCATGATATGACGTAATATGGCAAGTAAAACATATTTCAATGTATTCATCGCATCAACAGTCATATAACTACAGCTTAAAACTTTGAAATTGTACTATGAATCACTTCAGTTGAATATTCAAACAGAAGATTCAGAAGATTCAAAATTTTCGAATAAAACATAGAACCTAATAAATATGCAAGATTACATGTGTTTAGGGTAACAATATTAATTTGGAATATACCACCACATTTAAAACCCTGATTTCTGTCCAAAATGTCTAAATACACAACATCGAAGCTCGAGAAGATTCGATTTAAAGACGTTCATCGTTAAAACACCAATTTCGTTTCCGGGGCATGTTTTGATATTTGAAACGTATGTAAGTAAACATGGGGGTTTGCTTCCCTCTCTCTCTGAGCTTCTTGTTCAGCATATATTTCTTCTTACACATTTTCACCAGAGATAAATAGCAGCTCATTTGTTTCCTAAACATAAATATGGTATAAATAAATATAGCTCGTACTGAATTTTTACATGTCATCTACCTGAACTTTAATCCTTTTACACAAATATTTCCTCTTTGGATTGAGGGAAGAGCATTTCGAAAGAAGATAAATTGCTATCCATGGAGATTTTCCGTTACATTTGAGCCAACAAAAGTATGGTATACTCTGTAAATATACCAAATTTACCCCTATTTACTTTTGGGAGGTGCTTAATGTGCCCAGATCAAATTGTTTATTACTCAGCAAGTAGAAAAGCTGTCAACCTGCACTTATAGGAGAATTCCTAAAATGTTATCTTGTCTCTGGTATTATAGAAATTTGTTGTTTTTTGGGTGTGGTCGAATTGTCTCCGGGAACCAAGTGAAAATTCTCCCAAATAAAGCTTTCTTTTGTTTATGTTTGGGTAATGTGACATCATGTTAAATTTTATTTTAAACAGATCTGTTCACAAAGGGCTATTCTACACGTGTGCCAAGTTGATGCATTGTAGTTACTGAGGTATCGAGTTCGGGAGGCACTTTATGCACTCCCCATGGATTTTGACCGTAAAAACTGCAGTTCACGTATATATTGTTAAATATAAAAACTCTTCTGCTGTCAGTCATTATTATTGGATTTTAGTATTGAAAGACATATCTATCCGCATTGGGTTGTTCTATATACCTATACCAATGTTTCAATATGTCTCCAAAAATGTACCTATTTCCCTCTTTTATTTACCTGCGAGAGTTTTAAAAATATTAACATCAGAATATAACTGCGCCGTAGGAGCACATTGGCATATTATTTTACTAGCAGCACCTGTTGTGCACGTAAACAGATAAATATGTTACATGGCTGTCCTCCGAAGTGAAACGTGGTAGTATGCGAACTTTTAAACATCTAAGAAGAATTAGCGCATTTAAGTGGCATTAGCTTAGTGGATAGCGGAGCGAGCTCGTAATCCATGGGTTCCGAGTTCAAGTCCCACCATTGGCGATATTTAATGCTCAGAGGACGACCTCCCTGTTAAATCCTTAGGTCAAGTGTAGAGTTGTCTGGTTAAGTGAAAGCGTATCGTTTTACTCATAGAGTTGAGGGATGAGCTTCCGTAGCACAAATGGGTCCTTTAATTGCAGCCAATATTTCATTCGTGGCCAATGCAGGGGAAAATTAGCCTAGGCCCACTCCCACCGACGCACTCAAGTTCGGTCTATGGTCTATGAACTTTCGTCGAAATTCTTGTTTCAGCCGAAACAAAAGGTTCCCAAGGTTTTGGGGACTTACGCATGCGCTTTAGCGAAGAAAACAAACGGCCCTAGAGAAGCTCTTAGCAGAAGAACGAAGCAGCAGAGAAAGAAAGAAGAGGGAAAACGTGATTAATATGAAACTTCATAACGTCATAGTCAGATATTTATGCATATTATTTATGAATAGAATAGGTCTTAGTCTGTAGCTACTAGCTCTAACCTGTAGCTAGCTTATAACCACCTCTTCAATATTTTGAAAATTTACAAACTGAAACACAATTCTTTTTAAAATATACATTCCTATTTAGTTCAAATTTCATTATCTCTTGCTTTTTTATTATTTTTCTATTCAAATTAGGTATTAACACCTTACAGACACTCACATACACAACACTGCACCACTAGCTGGCGCGGACAGTTAATGTATATTGTCAGACTAGTGGCGCACATAACATATAACATATAGTGGGCGTGGCCCGAGAGGACAGTAGGTTCCTCCACGTGGAAACGATTCCCAATGTCTCATCCGTAAACCTCTATACAAAATGTGAATTTTTGCTCCAGCCGGGAATCGAACCCGGGTCGCCCAAATCAAAGGCGAGAGCGCTAACCACTATACTACGGATCCTTGGTGGCCTGGCCAAAATAAGTTTGCGGAAGGATTCAAGCATCAACCTTTCCTGTAGCCGTTATCTCAATCATGATAAATTTGATACGTGGCACAATCTAGTATTATTATATTGCATATAGCTAGGTAGCTAGCTAGGTGTAAGCTAGCTAGTTTATTTTAAATTTACCACCATATGTAATGACAATGGTGCAGCAATGAGCTATTTCATATAATATCCATACAAGGGTATGCAGGTATAAAAATCCTGTGGGTTCCTTGTTTTTACATTTATTTCCAGGGGAAGAGCTAAGCTTATGATATTCAAGTTGGTAAAGTAAATTATTTGTATCATTTTCTAGGGTGTTCAACGTGTGAGAAACAGAATAACATTTACTTCCATATACATCTTTGCTCCTGTCCAAATTGTTGTTTCTGTTCAATTTATTTTCCAGGGTGGTATCCTTTAGATTTCTAATACCTAAAGTACATCAAACTGCACTTCTATTTGCCACGAAAACATATAACATTGTGTGTTGCTTTAGCTTTTAATAAAGTGAGAAGATGTAGCTACATTTCCAGGGGTCGGTCAGTAAAATGTGAAACAATTTTTTCCAGCGGAAGTTAAAAATACAAACTGAATTTCCAGGAGTAGTTAAATATATCAGATGTTTACTTCTATACCTGTATGTATAAAAATGGAATAGTCCCCCAGTGAGACAACCAGTATCAATATCTTTGTGTTCCTTTTTCTTTTTTGAATAATCTTAACAGTCTTAATAAAACTTTAAATTTAAAGAAAAATTAATGGTAGTAATATTTTAAATTTTAAAAATAAAATTATGTAATGGTTTATGAAAATGTTTTGAATTTATTTCCTTACAAGCTTATTTCCTATGTTGTTTTTTACTTTTACTAGAGAAACCTTCACAAGTAGAAACTTTGAAGAAACTGAGAATTTTGCTAAATATTTATTATTGAAAAACATAAACGCAAACAGACTGTTTAGAGAAATTTTTGGAAAGTTTTGAGAACATCAACAATCATGAACAAGATATCCTTAGTACGTTTTTTAAATTAAACCTGTGAAGTTGCGAAGTACATATATGTATCAAGTTATGAAAATAGTATGGCAGTTATATCAGTTTGTAAGCATGGCATGCAAATTTGCAGAGTTTGCTAGATATAAAGGTTTGCTCTGAAAAAGGAATATTCACCTGAAGAATACTCAGTACAATGTGGATCCAGCCCTCCATATAAACTTATAAAACATGAAGCATAGGTAGCTGTAAGGTATAAAATTAACAAAAATAATAGTTTATATTTACAAAAAAATAATAACTTTTTGTGAATAAAAATATAATGATTATGTCAACATATGGCTATACCCTCTATAAACAATTTTACATTTGAGAACTCCCTTCTATTCCTAGATAATACAGGAATGTTTCTTATCACACCAACCAAATACCAATATAGTACAGGCAAAACCTATGGATGGATATTAGCTAGATTGTTTAAATTTTCTTGAAAGGCTATTTGAGTTTATTTCAGGAATTAATTTTGGAGAAACCATCCACACTGATTAAATAGTGAGCACTTGACATTGTTGGAAGGGACATTTCAGGAGTACACCAGTCACATGAAGGTCACTCAGCACACTAATAAAATGGATAGCACCTTCATCTTCTGTGATTGGTATATGCTGCTTCAGGAAACACCCATATGTATGTCGTGTTGGGTACTACCACCCTATAATTAGGTGAAATGATATACACAACCTTGCCAATCATCCCACGGTAACTATGTCCTAAAGTTGTGCAATTTGAAGACCACCAGAAATCAAGCTAACAGTGCCAAAAATGTCTGATTCACTTGACTGGTTAGCATACTACAGATGTGTCCATTTTTATGTGTACGTATTTAAGAGTCGGCACTGATTATAAGTTCCATTAAAATAACTTTACTATCTTCCGTTATTTCACAATAAAAATTATTCATTAATAATATCCTATGAACTTCTTTTATTTAAATTTATTTTTCTGTTAGTTCACAATAGAAATATGCTATTCATAATTCAGTGAATGCATTTAGACATAAATTTTGATACAGAATGAGCCAACCAATAAGGACTAAAATAGTTAATTTTTGTGATATAAGCTTTTATTAACAGTTGACAAGAGGGATACTAGGTATTTTGATTTTTAATATTATGAAATGAAGAAATTAAATTTATACGAACTTATCAATTAGGTAACTGTAAGTTATATATTTGGAAGAATTACTATATATATAATATTTCCAGAAATATCGCTATCTTTAAAACAAATGAAAACATGTAAAATGGCAAAATACTGACCAACACGGAAGGTCAGGATGGGGAATTTATGAAACGGAAGCATAGTTGCCAAGTGACAGTAACTGACATGAGGCGGCACGAAAGTTGCTGTTAAATCAAATTAACTCATTCTTCGTTAAGTTGCACTAAACAACAATGTGATAAAACTAGAAGTGCACATGGATCTAGAAAATACTCTTAAGATCAATGGGATCTCAAACAAGTTAGGTGATACTTTGGGGAGTTATTGTTTTAAAATTGTTTTGTATATATTTGATTAAGGATACTCTATATATTCATCACACATGTTCATTATTTTAAACATATCTCACTTTGTTCAAAGTAATTTATATATAAAAGTATATATTTTCTGAATGCTGAACAATTCGTGTATCTCAGAATGTAGTTCTTGTTACCTTACCCCCTTGTGGAAAGTAATAATAAAAAAGATTAAACTTAATTTTATACGGTTAGCTTAAAAGAGCTCCAAGTCCCCTCAACATGGTTTTTTTCGTAAAGAAATATACGGTTCGAAACTTCGTTCTAACTTGAACAAAATGGTGTCTCACTTCTTCTGTATCATCTTTTGTTCACCTTTAATCACGGTATAAATTTGTAACTTACTCATTTTCTTCATAAATCACTACCGAAAACTCTTTACACGTCAATAAACACCAACAACGTTATTTAAACGAAAAATGAGACACCGTTTTGTAGCCTAATTTATTATCTTCCAAATGAAATCGTTTACCATATGTTTCGGTAAAGTTACGGAGACTTGGAGTTCTTGGAAGTTATTGCATCGTCAAGTTTTCATGTTTCGAGAGATTTAACATTTAAAATCGCGTCTCAATCTTAGAAATGAACAAAGAATGTTTGTATCTCTTATAAAAGGCCACACGGCTTTTATTTTGCATTGCAAGGCTTTTGTTTTATATTAATAAAATCAATACATGTTTTTATTTAAATGACACAAATGCTCAAATATGTTTATAATCTTTATAGTTAGCATTGTGTAAAAACGTAATAGTAAGTTGGGAAAGTTAGGAAAAATCTTTATCTTCCCCTTTTTCCACGTAACCCAAGTTAATTTTTCTACTTTTAATTCAAAATAAATATTACTTAATACCTTAGCTTTTATGGGGCGCAGAAAAATTTGTGATTAATGTATAACAGTATCCTTAAGTTACTTTTAAATCAAATTGTTGATTAAGTTCCTTGTTAAATCAAATTGACTAAGGTGCTGTTAAATCTTTAATCACGCCGTGTTACTGTCGTCAACGAAGTTTTTGATTTGCAGCCTCGTTTCCGTGTTCCTTAGAATTGCCTGTGTCAGCAGAAAGATTTTGTTCTGGAACATTCTGGGAGCCTGCGCCTATGTAAACATACAGCGAGATTGCATTAGGTTCCCCTTTCCTTCACCAGATTTGGAACTGGAGGGTGGTTTCCCCGCGAATATAATCCGAAGAATTACATTGAAGTTGTCCACTTGCGCCATCTGTAAAAGGCTAGTGTTGACATTTTTTTCTTATTTT
>JANTOQ010356463.1:0-21839 GCA_027564595.1 Bythotiara depressa
GACCGTAAATGCTGAAGGGACCGGGACTTTTGTTCGAGATAGCGCATATTCGAGATAGCGAATGTCGACTGTATTTCTAATAATTAATCCCTGGAAAAAGCAAACTAGTATAGATATGACCAATAATCTGATTCTTTTCCGGGAATATTATGCAATAAAGGGTTAAAGATGTCGTTTTGTTGTTTTTATATTTGGAACTTGCATCGTCTTTTTACATTAATTTTCTTAACCCTTTCATGCATAAGCACACCTGGTTATAACAAACTTCCATCGGAAACCTTTATAGTTTTCTAACGAACCAGGGGGTCTTATCAGCTTATACTAAATTTATTTTACATTATTTTTCCAATAATTAACCCCCTGGAAGAAAGCAAAATAGCAAAGAAATGACCAATGATTTGATTCCTTTCCGGGGAAACTACATTAAAGGGTCAAGTCTTAAGGTCGATCTTCACTTAAGCGACCAATTTCATTTTCAATTCTGACGTCACATTCCGAGCGCTTTTGTAGTAGGCTCGTAGCCTACTACTACCACTACTACTACTACCGCGGCGTGCGCTCACATCATAAATATTTCATAACTACCTAATTCTGACGTCAAGATCATATCTGGTCACGCGATCGAATTTGATCTTTTTGCTTGAAAACAGATCGTTGAACCGGGATTTTTATTCCGCGGGAACTAAAATTTGATTATTATATTCATTATATTAATTTCATTCTGTTCATGATATCGGGTATTCGTAAGATCGTGATATGTTATAAGAATTTTACCGTGAATTAAGTGGTATATCAAAGGGAATTTTAATTTAGTTCGTTTGATCTAGAAAAGATCGTTAGATTGGAAGCTTGTGTTACGGAAATCTCCAGAATTAGATTATTTTAAATCTCTATTATGTATAACTCGGTATCACGTCATTATCTCGATACGTTTAGGGAGCTATCTATTTTATAGGGCACGAAGGTTCTTGTATTGTTTATTGCAGGTCTCCACCACTGACGATTTGTGCACGACTAATTTTTTAAATCTTAATTCTGACGTCACATACCGTGTATTAGTATTATAGTGGTCTTGTAACTACTAGCCTGTCTGCTTATCATAAAATGAGTATAGCATTGTTAAAATCAAATATCCCCAGAGGAAAATCAACGAAAATTATATACAGGGATTACCAAATATTTTGTAGAATAATTTTGTAGAAGAAGACTTGAATACTTGAGCTACAAACTAAATTAAGTTGTAGTGAAATTTATGAATTCAAAACATTTGAAAGGATATTTCTTGAGGTTCTAAATACACATGCTCCATGTAAAAAGAAAATAGTCAGAGCTAATCATGCACCATATATGACTGAATCATTTCGAAAAGCTATTGTGAGGAGAACCGCATTAAAAATAAATTTTATCAGAATCCATCATCAGAGAATAATAAAGCATTTAAACAACAGAAAAATTATGTTAGTCAATTATATAAGAAAGAAAAGAAAAAGTATTTTTTTAATCTTAATTTGAATAACATTACAGACAATAAGAAATTTTGGGGTACAGTCAAACCCCGTTTCTCAGATAGAGGACCTAACAGTCAAAACATTACTTTAGTAAATGGCAATAATATCATATCAGACCAATTGATCAGACGATCAAGAGGTTTCAGAAGCTCTAAAAAATTTCGTCAAAGTAGCAGTGGAAGATCTAGCTATAAGCGAAAACGAATCCTTATTGACCGATATTAACGGTTTACACAATCCTGTTGAAATTGCAGTTAGAAAATTCGAGGATTCGTATATTTAATATAAAAACACTATGTACACTGTTCTACTTGTACTATTTTCTGAAGTCACTAGTGAAGATATAGAACGTGATATAAAAACGTTAAATCCTAAAAAAGCCAGCATATTTAATAATATTACTACTAAGTAGTTGAAGTTAACGTCTGATATATGTGTTGAATCACTTACTAATATACGGAATACGAAAGTGGGCGTTCCACAAGGTTCTGTATTGGGTCCCCTACTATTTAATATATACATAAACGATATGTTGCATACTGTCCACTAGTATGGAATTTTTGTGATACAACTATAAACACAAAATAAACAATCTTCACGAAAGAACATTGTGCATTGTGAATAAAGATTATGAATCCACTTTTAACGAATTGCTTGAAAAGGATGACTCCGTTTCAATTCATCACACAAATGTACTGTTTAATAGCCATTGAGATTTAAAATCAAAATCATCTCTCACTAAGTTTTATGGCAGATATCTTTAGCATTAGAAATTATACAGGTCCTAAATTATCTTGGTACTATAGTATGGAATCTATTGCCTGGAAATATTAAAACCTAAACTAGCCTAGATATCTTCAAAAAGTCGTATTAAGAAATGGAAATGTGACTGCCCTTGTAAATTATGCAAAAATTATATCGCTGGTGTTGGGTACTGCAACATTTCTGTGTAAATAAACAATTCGTTTATTATTTCATAATTTATGACTACTTTTACTGTATCATTATTTCAAAATAATGGTATTTATTGTTTTATACATATATATATGTGTATATGTGTATATATTGTTTTATTTATGATATCGGTTTTAGTATTCACCGTGACTAAATGTATTAAAATAAAGTAATAATAATAATAATAAAACAAAACAAACCACGAGAGGGGTTACGAAAACACAATTCTGCGACGACGACGTAAAATATTTTATTAAATGATTTTTCTTAAAATATTTTTGAAATGTTTCAACCTGGCTAAGCTTGATTAAGCTGCGTTGTTTTAACTTGGATGAGCTTGTTTAAGTTGCGTTGTTTGAAGCTAAGATGGAAAATACTCTACTTTTTCCGGATTTCACTAAAAAATGTCCTGTTGATTTTTGCGAGTTCAGGTTGGAAATATTTCTCCAAAATTATGCTCGTGTTGAAAAAAGGTCAATACAAAGTAAACACAAACAAAAAATTCAAACACAATATGTTGTAAAATTCTAAAAATTATGTGACGTACGTTACGAGTTGTAAACCCATTAATGCACAAGTGTTGCTCCTGGTTATATTTAACTTCCCATTGGAAACCGTTATAATTTTATGAGGAACCAGGGGGTCTTATCAACTTTTACCAAATTTACGTTATCTTTCCAATAATTAACCCCCTGGACAAAAGCAATATAGAAAATAAATGACCAATGATTTAATTCCTTTCCGGGAACACTATGCATCAAAGGGTTAATTCAGGAATTTATTATTACTATTCGTTGTCCCAAACTTAATAATTTAGTCCTGTTTATTTTATTTTTTGCAGATTGACGATGATGGCATGAAGAGGGACTGCACTGTTGATGACTTAATCAAAATTGTGGAAGAACTAAGTAGGATACATTAGCAAGTACGTCGAACAACTTAAATTGTGCTGGTATTACCAACTCACTCTTGCTAGTCACTTGCGCAACGCCAGGGAAGCATGAGCAAAATTACATACTGAATTTCTTCGTAGATGCTTGTATGTATGCAACCTAGAAGCTGGTACAATGTCTGCATTCACCTGATATATACCTTCCGGTTCTATGCGTGAACACCCGTATTAAGTCGTGGCTGTATTTCCGAAATTAACAATGTTGTGTAGTTAGCAGCAGAAGTCCTACTCTTCGCTTTCGAATGTTTTGGAGGGCGTCAAACTAAAAAAAAGGAGGAAGGATGGATTGTTAAATATTCCTTGGGAAATAGATAGATTAACCCAGCTGTTCATTCAGAATTAATTTTTGTTTTTAAAGTAATTACTTAAGGTTCATTTGTTGAAAGATTGGAATCGTATCGTATCTTAATCGTAATATTTTACAGAAAGTGGTATTACTTATATTGACTCCCAGTTGTGACCTGGCTGAATTTTCTTTCAGTGCTATGGCCCAGTGGTACTATTATACCTACTTTTGTGTATTTGTTTGAAAACTACAAAACCATGTGATAGATCAACACGATCCATTGGTCTGGTATGGGTTTCTTGTATGGGGAGAAACGTTCTAAGGCGACATCGAGTTACTTACCAGTTTTGCGGATCCCATCGATTGATGGAAAAAATAAATACATCTCCTCGTTTTTAATTCTTTTTCAGATGCGCAAAAATCATTGCTTAATAAGATACTATAAAAACACAGGAATCATTGAAAAAGAAAACCAATGGAAAATCATTGAAAAAGAAAACCAATGGAAAATCAGATTAGGCCTTTCCCGAGATTAATTTTTGTGACGTCACGAAAAAATTTCGTTTGCTTTTTATAAAAAACGGATTTCAGAATCGCTTTCTCCGGCAAACGTATTTTAGCTAGGTTCAAGATTTTTAAATCATACCGTTTTTCTAGAAGGAACTACAGCTGTTTTAAGATTTAGATTTTTTAAATCAAATTGCATGGAAACGAGGTTTAGGGTAATGACAAAATTATTTAAAGACTGAGTGAATACAATAGCCAAAACAACCTTTCTACTTATTGTAGATACTTGAAATTTTCAACAAAGACATGTTTTTAGATAAATGTTTGTACTATGTTTGTATCTTCTCATAAAAAGGAGTTTTGTTTTCGGGAAAGATCTAATCCGTTCTAATGGAACCTTTTAATGTCGTGTACTAGATGGTTACAACAGGTTCTCTTATAACTCTCACGAAATAGACAGTTGTGATGATAAATTTAAATTTTCTCAACGAAAGGTCCACAATGATTTCCGGGGAAAGAAAAATTATTTTCCCGTCATGCCGTTCCTACTAAAATCGTCAACTTTCCCCGTAAAACCGATGTTTTTTGTTTTTTGTTTTTTCTATGAACCAGTTGCAGTGAATGTAGATAATGTTTTTACAATACAAATTTAAAACAAAGTGCTGGTTACAAAATGTTTTACCTTTTTAACCTGATGCTCTATACTTTTGTAAATGTTAGATATTTGAGTTTTTGGTCATTTTCAAGATTGAGTAGTATTTAAGAAGAGGGGTGGATAGAATCAAGTAGGAATATGATTGGTTCACCCTTGTTTGTATAAGAAATCACGAAGAATAACTGGCCAACAATTATGTGTAGAAAGGAAACGAGGCTTCAATCTAAAACAACCTGCATATATTTGTTGGTTATTTTGATTTTATCACGCAAATACCACGCAAGTACCACGCAAACACATACATCACGGTTGTTCTGATTGCTGATATATAATAAACCAACCGTTTCGGTTGGAAGATCTGCAGCGAATTGGACATTTGCCGTTCACAATGGAACAACCGACTTCAGAAGGATGGAAAGCTGAGTCAACTTGGCGTATGTAATCGCATTGATGGAGGCAGAAGTGATTACCACTGTTTCAATGTAGTAATAATCTTTAAAAAAATAACACTTTTGATCATTTTCGTGGCCTGTTGGATTAAGCGTTCGACTTTCAAACCTAGATAAGCAGGTTCAAAACCCATCGATACCTTTTAGTTATTTTTTTTTATTATTCCTTTATACAAAATGCCCAATAAGTTGAAACAGTTCGAAACCCCCTCTCGGTACTTTTTTTTTAATTTTTAATATTATAGACTACATATTCTTAGAACGACTCATCATTGAAGCTTCAAACTTTCTACCCTTATTTATAATTATGTCGCTGAGTTTCTTGTAAAAGTAAAAAACAAGAACTTGCTCACGGTAAATTTTTAAAACACGTTTTCACTAGGCTGAATATTAAAAATTGATTCGCGTGTATAACCTGGACTCGGGAAATATGCCGACAACACACGTACTGAGATCGGAGCCCAAACTATTGCCGCAGAACAATAATGGAAGGAAGTTTAAACTTCCTTAATGTAGCTATTAATGAGTTGTAGTAAGCGAGATAACTCCTTGAGCAAACAAGCAGCAAGGTGGTCTCCCTTCAAAACTCAAATGTTGCCTATAGATCGTTGTAATATTTTAGGTTTCTTCGTTCCTTTGTAGAATTTCTTATAACGCTGAGACTCATTTAATTTTGGACATTTGCCTTAAACGTCTTATTCTTATCTTATTCTTGGTGAATTTCGATTTACTTGCGGTGTGCACTTTTTGTAAAAGACTTTATGGTTTAGGCTCTGATTCATATTATGACGAAAAATCATGAAGGCGATGACCAAAATCATACATACTTCTCATTAGCTTCATGTTGTCTTACTTGCTTCCTGTTCTCTCAGTTGCTTCGTGTTGCAGAAGCTTATAAGTACTCTTGAAATGTAGCTATTAATTTCATGAAAATTAGAAGTTTATTTTTATTTAAAAAACTGACCTTAATTTCGCATGTGTCATGTCTCGCCTCGTGTTCATGCAAAAAAATAATTAATTATTAATATGAGACGGGACATGGAAAGTTTGAAATTAAGGAGGCTTTGACCTTTGGCGTAGTGTAGCGAAAACAACCCTTATGATTGCGGTGTTGCATTTCACATTTTGTGTATAGGATATTTTTTTTAGAAAAATAAACTTCAAATCTTCATGAAATTCGAGAAAGGTATATTGTGTACCAAACATTGTTTTACATACGGCCCGCGCTAATGACAATATTACATACGGCCCGCGCTATTTTTATTGACATCTATTTATGAGAAATTCAACAACGGAAACTTATAACGACGTCCCACTTCATAATATCAAATATATATAAGAGCGAAGCAGATATATCAGAACGACGCTTTGCTCTTGTGTATCCTTGGTAGTACTTTAAATTACAGAATCTTTAACTCTTTAATGCCCCCGGAAAGGAATCAAATTATTGGTTATTTCTTTGATAATTTGCTTTTTCCAGGGGGTAATTATTAATGATTAGAAAATGTAACATAAATTTGGAAAAATCTATCATCAGATAAAATTATAAATGTTTCTAATGTGAAGATTACCAGGAGGTATGCTTATGTATTAAATTTCTTCTGCAACTTCTGTTTTTGTTGATTTTTAACATCTTACAATGTGAGTGTTTCTTTTGCTTCTCACAATGCGTACTTGCTGTAATAAAAAGTTACATAAGTATTTTCAACACGTTTCTGTGTCACGATTGCACAGTTGATGCTAAAGAAATTAGCCACCAATTTTATTTTCTACTAAAATAGAAATATTTAAATACTAAAGTGTGGGGGTCACAATATATGAGCCACAATAAGAAGGGGCTTGTTAAAGATTTTTTTTAAACGAGACACAGAAAATTTTGCTAAAAACGGAATATTCTGTCCCCCAACTTCGTATATAATTACGCATATGAGAGTATATCATCGTTTTTTCCGTTAGCTAGATAAGAAAAGGAAGACGGTAGTGTTAATTTATAGAGCGTGCAGCAGATGAGGGATAGATACATGACACGTTGGATGATTCATTTAAAAACATGGAATGCCGCTTTTCACATCCTTTTTCACATCCTGTTCTTATTTATTCAATTAGAAAGAGTTCTATTTTTATTGTAAACGTTTCTGTATTCTTTATTTATTTATTTACATAGGGATAGGAAGCACTAGATACGGGAAACTGGGTCCTGCTGTTGTTTTAACACAACAGAGCAATTAGTTTAATGAACTCTTTAATGAGAATCATTGGTCATTTGTTACTTCTGTGCTTTAATTACTGGAAATATAATGTTAAATAAATTTGGTAAAAGCTGACAAGACACCCTGGTTCTTCATAAACAAATAAAAGTTTCCGATGGGAAGTTTAATATAACCAGGAGTAATGCTTATATTAAAGTGTTAATTAAAAAAAATGACTTTGGGACAGTGGCATGTCTTCCTCTCGTTTGCTTCTATACTTGAACAATATGTATACAACACTTCTATTCTTACTAATTCGTATATAATGAAAACAATTCGTAAATATAAGATTACAATATTAGGAGAGGTGTTATCTCAGCAGGGGCTGCTCGTGTTGTACTTATCGTTTAAGTATTATTAAGCTGTTTTTCCTTTTTTAACTGTCTTTCCTTTCCCCAATTTATTATTTTTGCCCTTTAATGCATAAACACACCTCCTGGTTATATTAAACTTCCCATTGGAAATATTAGGAACCATTGGGGTGTTATCAAAATTAATTTTACATGATATATTTCCAATAATTAACACCCTGGAAAAAACAAAATAGCAAAGAATTGACCAATAATTCGATTCCTTTCCGGGGGACACAATGCATTAAAGTGTTAGTAATCATAAGATTAGCAACATAAAGCAAGGAAGAGGAGGGTGACTGTCTTTTAGTAAGCGTGTCCAATTTCTACTGTCAAATTCCTTGAAGGCATCGCCTGCTACTGGAACTGTATATAATAACCCTTTCATGCATAGTGTCCCCCTGAAAGGTATCAAATCATTGGTCATTTCTATTCTATTTTGCTTTTTCCAGGGTGGGAGTTAATTAAGCGGGTTTTGAGGTGAAGTGAAGTTTAGTCAAAGGACGTGATTAGTGTTAATAATTTGTTATGGTAAGTTTATTTGCTAATGCTCATTCCCTTAATGACACAAGGATTATCCTGGTAATTGCCAGAATTTGTTTATTTAGTAAACGCGCTTCTTCGCATTTGTTCCTTGGCCTACGCTTCGAGAGATACTTCCCTCAACATCCGATATTGAGATTGTTGAAAAATCTCGTTTATATACGAATAAAAGAAGATCGAAATTTAATTACTTCACACATTCACGGGAAAGATGTTTGCGGACGCAAACGTGACAGTACCGTGTACATAACAGTTTACGTGTAAGTAAGTCCATGGCGGATCGAAATATAAAACTTCTCAACTCTGCGGGCTCTCGCGTTCGGGACAGTTTGTCGTATTATCTAGATCCGCCCATTATTAACTCTCATTTTTCAACCATCTCACTTTTCCTTTTTCAGGTGGTTATTTTTTGGAAATAATATGGAAAATAAAGCTGGCATTAAAACTGACCCCCTGATTCTTTGTCAAATAATATTGGTTTTCAATGAGAAATTTACAAGAGGTATACTTAGGTATTAAAGGCTTAACCTTTAATGCGTAAGTATACCTCCTGGAAATTGTCTGTTTTTTATTGAAAATCAATATAATTTTATGAAGAATCGGGGGGCTTATTAGAGTATCTAATAAATAAAATTTCTCCTAAATTTCTATTTCATTTCCAACATTTTACCTCCTGGAAAGAAGCAATATAACAAAGAAATCTGTAATTAATTTGTCCATTTCAGGGGACACTGTGCATTAAAGGGTTAAATCGTTGAGATCCGTGACTTATATCATATGAAATGTTTGTGTTTCTTTAGAACTTGAATAAGTTAATTAAAATTAAAGAACACTTTGACAATTAACGTCGGCTTCTTTAGTTATTATAGTCTACTTTTCCATTGCTAACAATCCATGTTTTACCAAATAAATGACAGGCTGTTCCTTTTCTTAAAAATGTGCGATTATGCTATACGGTCAGCGGATAATTTAGAAGCAGAGGGTTGGATTAGTATAGGTAGAAAGGAAAAGGCACTTTTGTGGTCACGCCTTCTGAAAATAATGCATCAAATATTTAGCAAAAAGGGCACTTTTCCTTAGAAATTAAGAGAGGCAGCATCAAAAGGTTGTACCCCTTTTGGTCTAGATTAGGGCCTGATGGTACTGCATATATTGTTGTGGAATTGGGAATACATTAATTTAGGTAACCATTCAAAAATATTGGAAGAGATAATAAGACCAAGCTCTGTGAAGGAGAAATAAAATATCTGTTTGGAAAAAGCATAGACATCAAAAGACACCTACAAAGGTTTCCGAGAAATATCTTCTAGACGTTTACAATTTTTTCCATCGTCGCATCAGCTGTTAAAACTTGTCATGTTAAATGTTAAAAGTTAATCATTGATAATTTTTTATTGATTTATAATTTGCTAATTAATTATTAAAATTATTGATTAGCTAGCATAACAATTATTTTTTCTTGTTGCATTCTTGCTGCATAAAACTCTTTTGCCTGGTCTTATTGGATAACGTGCTTATTATTTCTTCTCTTTTTATTTGTCTACTTGTTTATTTATTTATTTATGTATTTATTTATTTATTCTTTATTAATCACCACACATGTCTCATAAGCGTTTTCAAATTCCATCAGACCACTGCGTGTAAAATTGAATATTTTATCTACATCGCTCTCTATTAAGTCATACACACACTGTTTTTATACAATTCAGTGAACGTTCTTAGGCAGTCTATATTTTTCTAGTAATTAAAAGAAACACTGAAACAGGAAATAGAAGGACCGGATCATTTTCAGACACTTAAAACTCAACTAGATAACGTTTAAAATTAGTATGTAAGTGTCAACGCGATCTGATAAAACAATTTCGCACACGGGGTTCATATTTTATTACTACACATCTCTTAATTGTTTCCTGAACTTGCTAAAATGTTTAAGTCGCTTATCACTGCAAATAATTCCACTGATTAATTCCGCACTATTATTGGATCTCGTACAACAGTAGGCTGACGTTGTAATTAACTTACGCGCGCGTTCATGCGCGTAATATGCTCATTCCCAAGCTATTATATTCACCTTTACTAAACAACTTAGGATTAGATTAAATCCCTAATTTGTTTCATTAAAATAAGGAGGAAAAATCCATTTTAGTTTTATTCAATGGTTCTTATAAGCATTCTACAAATCAGATTGCTTCAGCTTAACAACTTTGTGTGAATGCGATTCTCCTTCACAGGGCTAATTGATTAACACATCATAACATTTGCTTTCTTAAAAAATAATTCCCTTCAAAATATGGACTCCTCACCAAGCCATATATCTTGAAACGAAAATGCCAGCATCACAAACAATCGCAAAAATCTTATACGATACGATTTTATTTGAAGAAATAAAATAAAATAACATTGAAACCATAAAACTAAAATATAAAATTCAAAACAAAGCGATGGACTACCACGTAAACACAACATGCATCGTAGATCATAGCATGCATATAAAGAAATGTGCCCTGCAAGACACAGCGTGATATAGCTAGAACGCCAGGGACTAACCATCTGTGCATTAATAAAAACAATACATAACTTTGCAGTGTCTGATATCCCCGGAAGTAAACCAATTACCTAGTGGGCACATTATGGTCAAACGTTGAAACGTTACAGTGGTTGTTGTAACGTTGTTTCGACGTCGTGTGACCGTGACATGCCCACTGGGTAAGTGCTCATTTCTTAATTCGTGGAAATGGAAGGGAAAATTAAACTAAAACCCCCTGTTATTTCATAAAATGATGAAGGTTTCTAATGTGGAATTTGTAATAGCCGGGAGGTATATTCAGACATGAAAGAGTTAAAGAACTGACACTTAAAATAAATCGCTTAGGTAGAATTAAGTAGCACCTATGATTAAATTGGTTTCTTTATTTTTAATCTCCATAAAGTAGAACACGTGATATACATACATAAAAAAGGCTGGACCCAGAATAGAAGACATCGTTAGCTCGGTAGTAGATTCATCATAAGTAAACAAGGGGATTCGGATTATGATGAAATTTGTGTTTTCATAAATGACCTTAGTGACCCGGTGTCAATAATTTTAAGTGGATGTTGAGCGCTACTTTAACCCAATAACGCATGGATACACCTCCTGTCTATTGTAAATTTTCTAATAGTAACCCTTATAATTTTGTGAAAGATCAGGGGGATTTATCAACTTTTACCAATTTTATTTTTACTTTTGTTTCCAATTATTTACATCCCTGGAAAAACTAAAACAGAAAAGAAATGAATATAGATTTGAATAATTTCCGGGGGACACGTGGCTCGATAGGGTTAACCCATTAATACCTTTCATACGATCTTGCCTACTGTTATACATCTGAGAAAACATCATTGTTAAAGGTTAAAGGAGAAGTTTGATATAGGAACTTCGAATTTTATAAAAACAACTGAACTGAAAATACAGTGCTTATTATTTGCTGTGAAGGTTGTCAGGTATTATAACCTTTCTTTCTATCCTTCTCACATTTTTTCTTCTATTTTTCTTTTCTCAGCCAAACTTTTACTTATTTACTTTCTCTTTTAAATCAAATATATATGTTGAAAAGTATACAGTAAATAAATAGGAACGGTAGAAGATGACACAGCTAGAATCTATAAAATTTCGTATCCTTGAAACTTTCCTTGGTCATCCGTTTTTATAACGATGAAGTGAACCAAAGGTAAAGCTACTTAGAGACCTCGTATTATTAACGCTCTGCGGTGGAGATTCTGTTTTTGTTACGAATGCTTAAATAACAATCTGCCTTAAGGCACTCTTTATGCAAAGCAAATGATCAATTAAGCTTACAAATACGTACCTTATCACAATACGTCTCGATACGCTACTAAAAAAAAGGAAACCCCCGTTTATCAAGCGCACTGACAAAAATTACCCGCTGTAACACTTCATTAAAAGCATAACGGTGCGACGGAACTTACATTTGCATGTCTGTTAGTTTGTCTGTGGTTTCTCATATTTTTTTATCTTCATTCCTAATCAAGATTTTCAATACCTTGCTAATTAAGTGTTTAATTAATTTAGGGTTTGCTTGAAGAAATCAGAATGCTTTCACTTTTTTTAAGCTGATGTTTTGAATGAATTAAAAAAAACAGCACATGTTTACGAATGAAAGAAAATAAACATATGAATTGGATTTATTTCGCATGGCAGAGAATAGATTTTATGCGAAAAGTGTAAAAGGAAATCTCTTTTCTGTTGGATGCAAACGTGAGAGTTGATTAGCATACAAACAGTACAAAAGAAACATGCTGGACCTAAATAACAATAACTTTATTTGCCTATTCCTTTACGGTTTTTTTCTTCTCATTTCTTATCATTCAATATATCGCTCTTATATATCCTTGAATACATTTATTGCCAGATCAAAAGTAAAAAACTCCACCCTCTTCATCGATGTTGTCCTTTTCGGTAGACCTTTGAAAGTTTTGTTTCGTTTTTCTTCTTTTATGTCTTTCCTTGTCCCACTTATCCTTTCTAAACCCCAAAAACTTAACATAAACATTCCCTAGCTTTATAAGTTTAAATTATAAATCCCCATATAATTAAGAGATAAGTTCAATGTTTATTTATTTACCGTATTTATTTTACTTATTAAATGATCCATTTGTTACTTAATAATACACGATTACATATAATACGCTTCGTAAATTCTTTTCAAGAAATTACAATAAAACTGTCACTACTCACTGGGGTTACGTTTCCCGGGAAATATTCGCATAATTTATTAAAAGGTTACCGAAAAGTTATTTCAACAGCTAATTTGTTATTTTTGCTATATAAACACATACGTAATTGTCTCTTTTTACTCTTCTACGTTTAATATTACGTGTACAATATTTTCTTATGGTGGTAACATAACCGAACAGTTTTATTACATTCTACAGCAAAGTATGAAAAAAAAGTTGTTTGCAAAATAAATTTAAAAAACCCGAAAAAACCCAAGTCAACTTCTTGGTTACCCTTACAAAACGTTACCTTGCAAAAAAATACCCGCCCTGCATCTGTACTCCTTCTTAGAGTTTTAGCATGGCAATCTTCTAGATCTAAAAAAACCCTCAACTCTCATCTAACTCGTATAATCCTAGCCTACCGCTCGTGTATTTATTTGTTTATTTGCTTCCTCCTGAACCTACCGAACGTATATTTATTTAATTTTTACGTAGTAAGTCAACAACTAGACTCTTCTCAATTAATAATACTTTCCCCGATGGCTTATTGTTTTTTTTACATCATTATTGATTCTAACATTTACTTGTACTTTCTGAAAAAATAAAAAACAAGATACGTGAGTCCTATTGAGAGAACTATTTTTATTTTAAAAATTCTAGTGATTTATATATATATATGTTACTCCTCTACTGTGGTATGTTTTGTCTTAATGACTGGTATACAGGACCTTAATTACTGGGGCTAAACAAGCATCCGGAGTCGTGGAGTATAAGAAAACTAACATCAGTAATGTGCTAAAGAAACCTTTGATAATGAATTGTTTTTTTTCTATGGTTTCTTGTGTTCCGATATGTTATTCCCACTGATTGATTAACAAATACGGTTGTAATATTTTATGTGTGGTTACGGTTTTTCTTGATTGATTGAAAAATATATAATTCTGCTTCGTTTTCTTAACAATTATTTCTAATCCTTATTTCAATTCCTCATTGATTATTTCTTTTGCAAAAATCTTTGTTTTAAATTTTTAATACGGCTTTAGAATCTTATTGGATTGAAAAGTTTAAATAGAGCATTCTCATTGGTCGAATAGATTTGAATCAATGTTCAGAGCTGTCAATCAAATAAAATTAAGAACCAATCAAGTTTGTAGTTATACCCCCTAATGGGTACTATCTTTATATTTCAGACAGATGTAAAATAGTTAGCGAATAGGTGCAAACATAAATTGATTTGTTCCCGAGGCTTCTCCACTTTGGGTGCTTATTCTAACGAAGGCTGACACCTTATTAAGAAGTACAATTATCGACGAAGTGTCATTTATTAGTACGCTATTTAAGAACTAACTAATAATTTCTCGTCAGTTCATATTACTACATGATCGTCTCAGAGTACTGACAGAATAGCGAGTTTGAATTAACCGACCACTGCGAGTCGTGTTTTCATAAACTCATTTGGATTGTTACGTTTATATACATCTCAGCGTTGGGGTGAAGTGAAAGATCATAAAAGTTTGTTGGTTGTCAGTAGTAGACTCATCAAGAAAAGTTTTTAAATGTGAGCATTGGAGAATTATAAATAACCACAAGCAATTATTGATTGACGTTGTTAAAGTTTGTAGAATTAGCGTGAAGAACATTTTAATATAATGGAACACCGCTTACAAGGATCAACCTTAGGCCACTATCCTAATCCGAGCGCTGCACGATTCTTAGATCATTTAAGTTCACCTTCTAATCCAACTGGAAGATTCATTGACCATATGACGTCACCTCCCCCAGCGGGTGTGTATCCATCGCAGCCGCATATGCCTCCTCCAAACTTAACGTATGGACCTGTTAACTCGCGTTCATCAAGTCAAAGCGATTATGGAACGTCTCCAGGGACCACGTCAGATTTTATTGGAGGAGGCTATCGTTCAAGTCTTCAACAACATGAAGCACCAGTGTTGGTGTCAACTCAGTCTTCCCAGCCACAGGCGTCAACTTTACCGATGCTACCAGACACAAACACACACGTGGGACGAACACATTGTATGTTTGCGAGTGGGGCAATGCACCAAAACACAGAAGCGCCATCACGTTTTCACATCAGCAATCTGACTGGACAGAATCACGGTTATCCGAGTAACCCTAACACGAATTCGTTTTACCCGTTGTCCCATCACGACCCATCACATAATCACTACTCTCCAACTCCGTCTAGTAAATATCCAAAACACGATTACATGTCTGACGTCAAACCGTCCTTCTCCAGTTATCCACCGCCACCTCCATCACCTTACGATTACTATGGTAACAACCCATATGGCTACATGCATATGAGTGCGTACCAACCGCATGGTAATTTTAGGCAGCCATTAAACCAAATGATTTCGTGTATGTGGATTGATCAAACAACGAAAGGGAAGGCATGTGGTAAGCAATTCTTTGTTATGATGGACATCGTTCAACATTTAGCTGAAGATCACGTAGGACTTAATGATTCTACTGAGCATGTTTGTTATTGGAAGGATTGCCCAAGAGCTGGACTAGCATTTAAAGCCAAGTATAAACTTATAAATCACTTAAGAGTGCACACTGGTGAAAAACCATTCCCCTGTCCATTCCCTGGTTGTGGTAAACTTTTTGCAAGATCAGAAAATTTAAAAATACATAAAAGAACACATACCGGAGAAAGACCGTTTGTTTGTGAATTTACTGGTTGCGGAAGAAGGTAAGAAATTGTTTGTTTTTCGTTTTGTTTATGTGGAAGTCTTTTGATAATTTATTTATCATTTACTTTTTTTTATGTATGTGCATCTTTTTTAAGAAATATTTAATTTGGTAGTTGTTTGCCGCTTTCTATATCTATTCTTTATGTGCACACAGTTCCTGTGAAAACATCAAGAGGTTTAATGCCGTGTTTACGAACGAAGAAACAATAAGTTACGAAGTTTGTTTACTTCTCGTTGATCGGCCAGATCATAAACTTAAAAAGTCTTTATGTCTGGAAATGGACAGAAGAAAGAAAATCTTTGCGACGCTACTCAATATAAAGTATAAATGCTAAAAGTTATTTCTCGTGTTTTAAACCCCCTGTACCACAACCCTGAAGGCCTCTCACAAGCCCTCCCATATCCCTATTGTGGTACAATTTGATACTGTAAAAAGAATAAGTAGGTAGTTTTGTATAATATAGAAAATATACCCAAGTTGAGAAAAACTTTAAAAAAATGTATTTATCACATTTGTTTATTGATTGATTGATTATTCTTTGTTTTGTAGGTTTGCCAATTCATCAGACCGAAAGAAACACAGTCACGTTCATACGTCGGATAAACCATATATATGTAAAGTAGATGGCTGTAATAAAACGTATACACATCCGAGTTCACTGCGGAAACATATGAAACTTCATGGTAAAATTGACAATACTAATAAAGAACTTAAATCTTCTACAACCGAGCCTCATATGCATCATCAGAACAGTACAGAAAGTGATATAAAGATAAGGTCAACAATAACATTAACGTCCGATCACGAAACTAGTCACCATAATATACACCCAATCGGTGTAGGTTGGTGATTTTTTTAACTAAGGAAACCCAGTGTTTACTCCCTCCCCCTTCCATGGGATTAATTCATTAATACTCTTTCTAAAGATGGATATTTTTATTTTTACACCCCTAAAATATTTTGAAACTAGTGCACAGGTAATAGAATATATTGTTAATCACAGGGGGTTAACTTTGGGTTATCATACAGAAGACTCCAGTTATTCGTATTAATTTAATTTCCCTCGAATGTTCTTTAACAAATTCTTATGAAATAAACTCAGTTATTCGAACCTTCAGTCGTTTGAATCTTCGGTTATTCAAACTAGTTTTAGTATTTCCTTTACACAATGCTATTTTAAAATGTTGGGGAATGTTACCTTGTTGATAAAGCAAACATGGTTCCGCATTCCTTTGCTACCTCTATGGTTAACTAACTTGCCAGGAACTGTTGCAATACACGAACTCAATATCTATTTGTCTATCCCTGGTGGTTCGAATAACTGACAGTCTACCGTATGTGTATAATTTATTACGTATCCTCGAACATGAAGGGTATGTTTTTATTTGTTTTTATAGAATTTATTTTCAATGGTGAAACACAATGTCTTTACTACACACAGTTTGAGAACAAGAACACGTTGTAAATGCATAGAGCCTTATATTTGAAAATATACGACGAAAGAAAGAAAAATCATGTAGTCATTGACAACATTTGAGGACCTGTAATGTCTGGATACACCTGCCTATTGTAAATGTCCACTTATCTCCTTTTACGAACTTTATTTTTCCTTTTATTTTCAATTAGTAACACCCCTGAAAAAGCAAAACAGCAAAGAAATGAATATAGATTTGAATAATTTTCGGGGGAGGCACCAGGCACTATAAAGGGTTAAGAAAGTATGAAACGTTGAAATATTCTCTCACCCTGAAGGAAAATTTGGGAGTTTCATTGCTTTATAGAACACGAATGTGTTGATTAAAGTATAGGGTAGATTTAGCGTGAGAAGCGGGGGAAAGTGCGAGTACCGGTTATAGCTCATGATTGATAAATAGATGTTGGAAAAGGAAAAAACAACTTTTTTGTAAATTTGGTCTTATTATATTCGGAATTTTCTTTCTAGTTTAAGACAAATTATTGTATGAGTGATTAAAAATATACAATTAATTTTTCCTCCTGCAATTAAACGCGATAATTAAAGGATTTCTTAGGTAAAGAGAACCTACTAAAATATAACTTTAATTACTTTAACAAGATGCATCTCTTAGGGAGACGATTGAAAATTTTATAATTACGATTTAGCTATGAATCAAAAATATTTTATAGAGCCGAACTCAATAACTCATGGCTTTACATGAGGAAGATAAGAAACGTATGAAGAGAACATAAAAAATAGGTGGTTTACCTTCATCGTAAAAACTGAAGAGATAATTCTTTTGTTTAATTGTTCGCATAATTTGTCGTTGAAATAACTGAGATATACCTGCACAAATGAAAAGGAAACTTAACTTAATTAACATTCTGCGGTTTCAATATCTAATCTGTCTGTTTTGTTTTTTTTCGAGCTGCGCTTCCTTTTAAAAAAAATCGGCAGATTTGTTGGGCCAAATGTATACTCGTTTATCAACAATAAAATATATGCTGTTTATTTATTTATTATTTATTTTGCCGTCATTTCGTTTTTCCTCTATTTGTCAACACACTTTTTCTCTATTGACATTCTGTTGTTTATCTGTAACAAGAAATAAGTTGTTTGGTTTTCTAAAGTAAAGGGACAAGTTTTAAAGGCTTGCGTTGTGCAGGGGGTAATGTAATGGGTGGACAGAGAGAGTGTGTATATCAGTTTATAGTTAAGATTTTCCACTTTTCTTTAAATCCAACCTTAATCTAGCCCAAGAAAGGGTCCATTCCTGAAGCTGCCTCCTAAGGATTCGTCCCTCCTTCAGAAGCTTCCTTTTATTTTCTTGAAAAGAAAATATGTTTAAATATGAGAAATATTTTCAGAAATTGTGACTACAAAACCTTTTCTAACTGACCATGCCTTCATCATCAAAAACATCGTAGTATTACTCTCAGTTTACTTTCCCGAGATAGCAGTTATCACAATGGTTGGTTACACGGCGACGTACAGTTACTTAATATTTTGTGTTAGTTTAGTTTAGTGTGTTAAAACGTTGTACTGTTAACGGAAATTCTGCTTCTGCGAGCATGTTTAAAATCGAATTTGGATGATAAACAAAGAAACGATTTACTTTTATTCGCTCAAACTCGTCCAGGTGTTTATCCAACTTAAAAGCTTTTTTTCAAAGTTTTAAATGTAGGTGTTAAGATTCTATTTGTTCCTATGACATCCTAGAAACCTTTCTCAACACCCCAGGAAATCGTCCTATGTTTTTAATAAAGTTGAAGGAACTTAACGTGGGACTTTCGGCAGGTTTGTTTTGACATCGTTGCATATAATGGACTTTTACTGGGCGAAGTCAATTACTGAAACACTAGTTAAATATAACCTGACTTCTGAAATAAAGAAGCGAATTACCCAGTGTGCACATCATTGTCAAACAATGTCCTGACAATGTTGAAGAAACGTTACACACGTTGTTGTGACGTTATTGCGGCGTTGTGTAACTGCGATGTTCCATTGGGTATTAGTTCCGGTTTGAGGATTTGGTTTGCATAGTTGCAGCAAATTTTGACTACGTACTAAACATTTGTTTACGGTTTAGAGATTTACCCATTTTCTTTTGAAGCTCGTATGTTAAGAATTCGTAGCGTGGGCGTTTGTTTTTTCTCATCTGTCTATTGAACTCTGCTCAAAACATATGAACAAAACATATTATACTTTCCAACTTATTTAATATTCAAAAAGCTGATAAAGCAGTCCTTTAGTTTACCATTTCATCAATTTGAAAAAACGGAATGCAATCCATTAAAAACACGCTGAATGTACAAATGGTAGCTATCCCAACGCTTGGCAGACGTTTTGTTTTTTTAAAGAATGTTTTATTGAGATTTATGCGCCAAATTGGTCCACTACCGTGCTGATTTCTTGTTGAAATAACAAATCAAATATAACTTTTCATTATTTTTTAGTATAAATCTTTCCTATCTTTACTAAAAATTATGGTCGTTCAAAGAAATCACAGTAATATTTTCGATTAAGAAGGTGTGAAGGTTTGTTGCGAGTTTCTACATATTAGCGGTCAATCCCACCTAATATAGTTGATTATGAGGGCTAAAGCGGTGTTCCCTTCAAAACAAAGTGATCTTAAATGAGATACATTGTTTTGTCATGGGGTCAGATCTCTTATCAGTAAGCGGCATCTTTAAATGCGGTTATTTTTATTTGATACTAAATGACATGAGTCTAATTATGATTTATGTAAAAAAAAACTTATCTGAATCTTCTCATGGTTGTATTACATAGAATTTTAAAATAATTCAATCACAACATTTATATATCTGTTTTTCAACTAAGAGATCGTAAACTAAAGCCCAAAAAGTACTCTTTCTCTTGGTTATGTTTTTTTAATGGTTTCTTTATAAAAAACTATTTCAGTGTTATATCTGTTTTGTTATCCTGAAAGTTTTTACTTATCAAAAAAAAACACTATACCCTTGATTAGAAATGATTTTATTATAAAAAAGATAAAAAGTACATTTTCTTCGTATTTCTTAAGCAAAAGAAACTTACCATAATAGCCATGAATTTTTCATTTCGTATTCTAAAGAATGAATGATTCATTTCGATGTCATGCGAATAAAAAAAACCTGATGGGATCTACTACTGACATTTTACGAAAATTTTACTATAATCACTCGCCGTTCTCTTACAAACGTTTAGTTTGTTATCGATAGGTGGTTTCAAAAATATATCTACAAAATTTATAAACTCTAGTAAAAGTAGACTAACATCGATTTTTCTCCTCCCTACGTAAAAAGTGTCCTAATGTTTTTAAGGATCCACAGGAAAAAACAACTGTTTGTTCTCGGTTAGCTTCTTACCATTAAAATTAACACACTCTTACTAAAACGAATTAACAACTGCTTTGCTCCTCCCTTTGTTGGAATAATTAGAAAATTGACGGAATAGAGAGTTATTATTCTTAGCAGGGTTTCGGGAGATGTTAACCCCCAACGAATATCTACCCCTTGGCGCCGTAATCATACGAACAAGTTTAATAGAAGCCAGTTTATCTCTAAAAATTCAATATAACTTTAACAAACTTTGAATAGGCTTTCAAATTGTTGCACGTTGCATCTTAATTGTTTTTGCTTTGGCGGTATTCTCGTATGTTAACAGATGCGCGTACGTTGTGTTGAGGAGACGGCAGTTCTCCATAATTCATTAAGTTTATGAGATCGTGTCTTTCTGAGGTATGTTTTGGCATTTGAACGTCACGTGATATGACTAGAATGCGATAAAACAATCCTCAACTATTATTATTAATCACGACAAAATATTCATATCATCAAAATCTTCGCTTATTTTAGTAGAAAGGCTAAATTGATAAACAACCTTGCGTCTTTAGTTCAAAAAAATATGTATCGTGTCAGAAAAACGTATTTTTAAAACTCCGTGAAGGAGAGCAGAATAAAGTTGGATTACTAATACCATCGTATCGTTATTATAATTTTCATGAAAATACTCACAACGCAGCATGCATTGATAATGATACGAGATTCTCTCATGAATTAATTCTCTTTGTTACCATGACTACCACTTTAAGACACATCCACCAGGATGCGATAATGCATTTGAGATATATACCTTTCAAAGTATTCAAAGTATTACAAGAAAAAAAAACGATAAAGGAATTTTTTAGCATATTAGTTCTACCTCCTCCCTTTCTCTGCAGCTGCTAGTTTAGCTACACAATAAAAAAAGTCATCTATTATACGTGTATATAAAAAAATATATGTTTATTGCTACATCCCCAATTTACCATCCCAATTGAAAAAATGAGAAGAAAGTAAAAGAACATGAACGATTATTATTATTCAACCTTAAAAACTAAAAATATATGTGGGGGAGAGTAAGTGGGAACATTTGTGTAGGAGAGCAAGTTTGCAATCATGGTAGGAACTAATTTTGTTATTTATGCATCAAACAATTTCCTTATAGGTTTC